>VMDO01025445.1:0-28202 GCA_007922755.1 Pedetes capensis
TTAGACAGGGTCTCACTATATAGCCCAGACTAACCCTGAAGCTTCAAATTTGCTATGTAGCTCAGGCTGGCTTGAACTGGCCTTGAACGTGTAATCCTCCTGCCTTAGTTTCTTGAATGCTGGGGTTATAGGCACATGTGATTACACCTGGCTTCAGATTACCGTGTGTGTGTGTGTGTGTGTGTGTGTGTGTGTGTGTGTGTGTGTGTGTGGTACTGGGGGTTGAATCCAGGGCCTTGCACTTGCATGCTCTACAAGTGCTGGACCACTGAGCTGCACCCTCAGCCCATTTTTTACTTTTTTTGAGACAGGGTCTCACTAAGTTATGCAGACTGCCTCTGGTCTCGAACTTGCGATCCTCCTGCCTCCTGCCTCCGCCTCCCGAGCCGCTGGGATTACAGGCATGCGCCACCATGACCAGCTCAGATTACCTTTTAAGTCACTTTAATATCTTACTAGTTCTCTGATTTGTATGAGTTATGATTTTACCTTTTTATTTTTGTGGTGCTGATGATCGAACCCAGGGTTTTGTGCATGCCATGCAAGTGTTCTGCCATTGCTACACCCCCCAGTTCCTGCAAGTGCTACATCACCGGCCTCTGTTTCCAGCTTAAAGGATGTAAGGGAGTGTGTATATTTTAGAAAGATTTCTTTCCATCTAAAACAATTTGAATATTTTTGTAGTTAATTGAAAAATAGTGGATTTATTTATAAATGTATATAAATTCAGGTTTGATTTCTTCAGCATGCTATTTAATATGTATAGAATAGTACATCTTTTTTCATCTACTTTCTTGAACACATTCTGATCTTTTAGCACTATGATGCCATAATGAGATACATCAGCCAGCCACCTCTTCTACTTGATGTGCATATACACAAACCAATGCTGAATGCTCGGACTTGGATGGATGCTTTGCTTGCCTTTTTCCCGGGTTTACAGGTATTAAGAATTCTATTTTTCTTAATATTAACATAAAATGATTTTAATTACGTGCATTTGTTATCTCTAAAATTGAATGACAAAATATAGTCACATTCCAAAGTTGTATTAATATACGTGTTTCTCTCTAATGATTATAAATAAATTAACTCATATTTTATTAGATCATTTTGTTGTTCTTGACTTCTAGGTTTTAAAGGGGGATATTAGACCTGCTATTGAAACTCATGAAATGTTATATCAGGTGATTAAAAAACACAATTTTCTACCAGAGGTAAGCAAGTAATCTTTAAAATTCTCATTTACATACTATCTATTGCTAACTTAAAGGTTAAAAAAAGAGATCTTTCAGACATGCTTACTCTTTTTTTTTTTTTTTTTTTAATACTCAGAGGTTGAATTCAGGGCTTTGCGAATGCTAGGCAAGTGTTCTATCACTGAGCTGCAGCTCCAGCCCCTTTTTAATATTTTATTTTGAGACAAGGTCTCACTAAATTACACTGGCTGCCTCTGGCCTCAAACTTTTAATCCTACTACCTCAGCCTACCAAATTGCTGGGATTATAGGTATGCACCACATTGCCTGGCTGTCCATCGTTTTTATGTGTGTATGGTGCTGAGGATCAAATCGAGAACCTTGTTCATGCCAGACAAGCAATCTATCACTGAGTTACACCCACAGCCCTAATGCTGTCTCATTCTAACTTTTACATACATACACCAGCTAGGAAGATATTGTCACCTTTTATTTTCTGCAGCTTGTTTGATGAAAACTTCTTTCCATTTAATACACTTTTGCTGGTCACACGTTTCCTGGAAATTTGGAGAATGTCAAATCTTCATGGTGACTGAGAATTGCTCTTCCTTTTTTAATGTTATATTACTAGTATTCTTGCAAGATTGATATGACAAGATTTTAATAGCATACGTTTTGGTTTTCCAGAAATGTACCTTTACAAATTTCCAAATGTGTGTTTGGCCTTCTTGTATCCCTTATTGTTGACTACCCTCTGTGGGATAGCTAAGCATTACACCAACTTAGAATGCTTCCTAAAGTGTTTAGGAAAGTATAGTTTTATTAGCCTTCAGGTGAGTAGGACTTCACGTTGCAGAAAGCTCATCTCTATGCAGAATAAAATGAGGGTTCAGCTAAATATATTTATCACAAATGAAGTTTTTATTTAGTTCCCATGAAATTTTTTGTTTTTGTTTTTTTCTTTTTTTAAAACAAATTGGCTATTACTGAATAAATTTCAAAGACTAATTTTACCTTTAAGTAATTCCTTTGTCTCATTCTACAAAGGATTTGAGGTTACTGCAAAAGAAAGCATCTGCCTAAATAGAAATATGCATACTTGAAAATAGCTAATAGTGTAGATTTTAAGTGTTCTCCAAACTAACAAACAAAAAAAGGTAAGTATGTTAGGCAAAGCTCATTAAGTAGCTTGACTTATCCATTCCACAGTGTATACATACATAAAAACATCATGTTTTATATCATAAATATATATAGTTTTGTCAGTTAAAGAAATTAAAAAGGACCTGTAAGAACTAGGGAAGTAATAATTGTGAGAAAAAGATGGAGGGAAAAAAGAAAAGAAAGCACAATTTTGTAGACCGTCAGGATTCATGTACTGACAGAGTTTCATTACTGAGGTTTTCTGATTTTCCTACTAGCTCAAATGATTATATAATTTTTGTAAGAATAAATTTGTAAGAATTTGTAAGAATTTGTAAGAATATAAAATTTGTAAGATTAATATCCATTAAATTTGTAAGAATAATATCCTTTATAAAAATGAATTGTCATTTTAGCCATGAAAATCGATGCTTTATAGATGAAAATACATCATAATTGATATTTTATCTATGATTGAATATATACAGTATATTCTAGAACTACTTGTTTATTTTTTAATCACATTTTTATGTCTACTTATGTTATTTTCTACAGGCATTTACTACTGATTTCAGGGTACATTGGGCTCAACATCCTTTAAGGCCAGAATTTGCAGAGAGTACCTACTTCTTATATAAAGTAAGATAATTTACTTTTCCTTGCTTTTTAGCCCCAACTCTCTGTCGGACTTTTTACTCTTGTGATAGAAATTCATATTTAATGTTATAATGGTTGGCTAGATCATAGATTGTATTCATTTAGTCCATAGAGTTATTGAAAGATGCAGAACTTGACATGTAAATTTTCTGCTCTTTCAAAATATTTATGTAAATATTTCTTTAAAGGGAAATTTATATTATAGAGTGGCTTTCTAAAGCATGTCTCTTCCTTTTCTTCAAGCAGACAACCTTTTTGGGCATTAGAAATTTAACCTAAAAGCTAAGGTTTACAATTTCATTGTTTACTTAAGAAATTCTGTGAAACAGATCCATGGCTTTATCTTCAGATCTAGGTTCTATATAACATGCCTGATACAGTGCCTGGCATCTAGTAGGTACTCAATAAATATTTGATGAATGAATGGGTATATGATAATAAATAAGCTATGCAAATGTATACATATATTCTCCTTTCTAATAGGCTACAGGAGATCCTTACTACCTTGAAGTAGGGAAAACACTTATTGAAAATTTAAATAAATATGCTAGAGTACCTTGTGGATTTGCTGCCATGAAGGATGTTCGTACTGGAAGTCATGAGGACAGGTAAAACAATTGCTAACATCTCCTTTCCTCAGAGTAACTGACACAGCACAAAATACAACTGCTTGTTAGGATTCAGATAAGTTTAATGTTCATACAAAGAGTATTTGAGGGTGCAAACCTTAGTTCATTATGTTTTTTTTTTTCCAACTCTCTTGAATAGACTCAAATTGTTTAAAAAGTCTATATTTTTATCATAGTGCCTGGCATGTAGTAGATGTTCAAGTGATTTTTAAATACATAAATGAATAATTACTATATATTAGAACTTTGGTATTAGGAGTATTAGAAATATTACTTCCCCTCCTTTATTAATAGTTTTTGAAATATTATCTAAGCATTAGAAATTATCAAGAGGATGGTGAAAGATTGGGATTATGACTCATTTTTAATTAAGAATTCTTTAAAAACACTATCATAGCTAATGTGTGTGCTCTTATTCTGTTCCTAATTTGGAGGCAAGAGAAGGACTAGTGGTAGTTACTGTTTCATTGGATACTAGATAGATGTGGATGGCATATAGTACTCAAACTATAAGAAGCATGGTTTGGTCTGTGTAATATTCACACATTTTTTTAGTTATTCTAAGATCACTTATCTGGTTATCACACCTCTAAATGAACACTAAAGCTTGTGTGTTCATTTGGTCAGCAAGTCCATTCCATAAATATTTACTGAGCCTTCTTGTATGCTAGCATTATACTAGTTTTTAAGGATGAAAGATACGAAGGCACTGTCCTTTCTGCTATTGAATCACTGAAGATAGGCAGATAAACAGATTTTAAAAATGTATAGGTGCTGTGAAACATATGAAAGGGACATGACATGCAAGTTGGAATATGATAGTCACTGAAAGGTTCGTGGAGGATCATAAGTCATGAAGGAAGAGCAAGAATTAGAAAAAAAAGTAATAAATTTGAGGCAGAGGAACTAACGATATAAGAAACAGAGTACTCAGTATTTGCTCGTAGTGGGGCACCTTAGTCCATTACCAAGAATATTGGAATAATAATTAATTAGGCTTGGATCCCACTTCCCTGACCATAGCTGATGAGAACTGGGTAGATTTCTGGAAGTGAGCCTACAGATAACAGCAAGAGAGGAAAGCAGTTACCCTGTATATTTGTTGGCAAAATTTATTGACTATTTCCTATACTTTTTAACACTTTATATGTTTAACTTGTTTGACCATTACAATAGCCCTCTAAAGTGTAATTCTATTACAGTCTTCATTTTAAGGGATGAAGAACCATGATAGAGGGAAACTAGGGAACTTCCTCAAGGTATCACAATAAGGCTAAGCCAGAATTCTAATCAAAGCTCATTGGCTTTTTTTTTTTTTTTTTCTTTTTGTGGTACTAGGAGGCCAATTCAAGTCCTCACACATATTTTGCAAGCACTCTACCACTGGGCTGCACCCCCAGCCCCTTGTTTATTTTTTATCTTGAGACAATGTCTAAGTTACACAGGCTATCCTTTGGCTTCTGACTTATGATCCTCTTACTTCTGCCTCCCAAATTGCTGGGATCAAAATTATGCACCACCATGCCTGCCTGGCTCAGCACACTGGCTTTTGGCAACCATGTTACATTGACAGTTCATTCAAAGAGCACTAATTAAACACCTACTATATGCCAGATGGGGCTGGGATTTAGCTCAGTTGGTAGAGCGCCTCTCTGTAGTCTCTGAGGTCCTGGGTTAAATTGCCAGCACCGCAAAAATGGAGAAGGATGTGGCAGTCCACTCCCGAGCAATCCCAAAACAATCAACCATTGAAAAACCCTATGAGAGTTGCTATGAGTTGAACACAACTCAACAGCACCTAACAACAACATATGCCAGACACTGTACTTAGGTATAAGGATGGAAAGACAAATTTAGAACCAGCCCCTTCCTTCCCATGACTTATAGTTAATGAATAAGTCATGTAAGGAAATGATTACAACCATATAATGGTTGTAAATGATTACAACTATGTGCTATAGTAGAAAAGGCTAAAGGGTTCCAGAGGAAGATATGGTCTACTCTGTTCAGAGAGTTCAAGTTTTCAGAATTTATGTCTTTTTTTCTCCCTCCACCAAATATTCCTTTTTATTACATTGTTCCTGGACCTCTTACCACTGCCCTTGCTCCATTCTGATTGTATTCGAGTATGTAGAGTATTTCTTAAAATATCTTGTCCGTGGGCTGGTAATGTAGCGGTGTTAGAACACTTGCCTAGTACGTGTGAGGCCCTGTATTTGATCCCCAACACCATGAAAACAAACAGGCAAATAAAAACCCTATCATATCCAGAATTAGCTATACTCAAGATGTGCCGGACACACCACCACAACTTCATTAACTTACTATTCCTCCTGGGGGCATTTTACCTTTTTGATGCATTTGGCCCCACAAATGGATGAGAACTGCTAATTTTCATTACAGTGTGTTATTATATGTGCTGTAGTTTTTTTTTAGCAGCTTTATTATGTTCAGCTCACAGTGAACTTGCGATTGACCCCTACCAGTCTCAGATTCTTAAGTATAAAGGCTGCTGACAAATGAATTTTCTCTGCCATGCTCTTGAGCAGCTGTTTTTGTTTTTTTTCTTAGTGTAAACTTAGAACTTTATATTTACTCAGCAAAATTTTATTTTATTTTTTATTTTCTGTTTCCAGGCTAAAAAGAGGTTGAATACCACCTCAGTAACCTAATCTCTTATCTAAACTATGAGTTTTCAGTGATCTGCAGCTTGGAAAAACATACCTTGAGTTTTTTTCATCCATATTATTGGGAAGAATTTTGGATAGGACCGTGACTGGTGCCTCATGGGGTGGTACTTGAGAACTTTCAGTGGCAGGCTGTTTGCATTGGGGTTCTTATTCCCCTACAGATCACCTGGCATTATCCTCTAGCTCAAGAGTATCCACATATACCACACACACACAACTTTCAAGAGGAAAATATCTGTATTTTCCAAAAAATAGGTGATCTCTGAAAATTTCAATGGCAAAACCAGAAAAATATGAAACTCTTTTTAAAGACATTCTCCCCTAGCTGCCTAAGATAACCGAACAACTTGATAGTCTTATGTTGTTGCTGTTGTTAGGTACCTTCGAGTTGGTGTCCGACTTGTAGTGACCCTACGTATAATAGGGGAAACACTATGATCACTACTTCTGTGCTATTTATAGGGTTTTCAATGGCTGATTATTTTTTGGGAGTGGGTTGCCAGGTCCTTCTCCCAAGCCTACAGCACCTGTTGTATCCAGACAGTCTCCCATCTAGGTACTAACAAGGCCCAACCCTGCTTAGCTTCCGAGATCTGACGGGATCAGATGCCACAGTGGTATGGCTATAGGCTGATAGTCTTGTTGTTGTTGTTAGGTACTGTTGAGTCAGTATCCAACTCATAGCGACCCTACATACAACTGGCTAAACACTATTGTCAATACTTCTCTGATGTTCATAGGGCTTTCAATGGCATATTGATTTTTGGGAGTGGGTTGCTGGGTCTGTCTCCCAAGCCTACAGCACCTGGTGTTCCCAAATGGTCTCCCATCCAAGTACTAATCAGGCCCAACCCTGCTTAGCTACCGAGATCTGATGGGATCAGATGCCACAGGGCTACAGCTGTAGGCCCGATAGTCTTATAGACATCTTTAATTCCTATGTGTTTGCATTTGTACATATGTTTTTGGGTTTTTAAGTACTAATTATATCATATAATACTCAATTTGCTAGCTTTACTCCATTCATATTTTAGTGATCTTACTTTGTCTTACTCTTTTCTAGATATTTACAAGTCATGTTTTATAATCAGTTCTCAGATTTGCCAAAATGAATATGCTGTTCATTAGTCTATAAGCTTGTCAGTTCTTCAGAAAAGGTTAAATTATGATGAGTGTCTTGCATGTTGACAGGAAAGTCTTTGTATTCTAACAAGATTAACATCCAAAACAGGCAAAAAGTTTAAAACTTTACAGATGAGTGTTTGTTCTAAAATCAAAACATTATTTATATGTAGGAAAAAGGAGAGCTGTAGTTTTGGTCTTGTACGTATGCCAGGCACTATGCTAAATAATTGACATACCTCATTTAGTTTTTAACCCCAATGTCGTAAGTGTGTTATCATGTTAAACTGAAACCATAGTTCTATGTAATATCTTAATGGTCATGGAGGTAGGTAAGGGAGGATCTTTTTGTTCCCAAGTCCCATATTCTTTACCATTGTAGTCTGCTGCCTGTTCAGTTCATTCTTTAGTTCTTTAGTTCATTCTTTAAACCTATGTTCAATTTAGTAAACACTTATTGAGTGCCTACTATGTGCCAGGAATTGTGCTTGGCCAGAGTTGTGATACTATCCAGTCTGTCCAGTAAAATGTAAGTTATTTATTACTGCCAAAGCTTCAATACTTAGGGAGGTATTAAATTTAATTAAATTTGATACTATAATTCTGTTTACCATTTATGCTCTGTTCTTGACAGTTTTAATTTTATTTAAACTTTTCTTTAAAATGTTAAAACATTATAACATTAGATCATTTGTAAAAGCACATATTTTTACCCTCTTTATTTCTCTATATTCTCTCTGTATTATGGTCCTGTGGCTTTGTGTTGTATTTTTTCATGTAACTTTTTATAAGTGGTTTCCTTTACTTTTAAAGCCTTTTTATTTATCACTTAAATGACTAAATAAATATCATCCAAATTGTATGCCTTTATATGCCTTTGTCCAGTTATGTTGATATTAGTTGAAGATTCTTATTTGGGTCTCACTAGTAAAATTCATCTGGGTTACCTCTCTGCTGTTGGTTTTCTGTAGAAAAAAATAGAGAACTTTCCCTCATTGGAAGGCCTGTAGGAAAATTGTGTCTGCATTGTTGACAAGATTTAGTGCACCTGTGCAGTAGGCAGCTCCCCTGGTCTTTTTTATTCCCTTGCAATATACTTGGAGGCAGGGCTATTTTGACACTGGAGGATGGATACATTCTGTAGTTCTTTGGACATCTAAATTGGCATAGATAGAGTTATTGACCTTGATTACATAGCTCTGGGTTGATATATAGATGTTTTTAATGTTCTTATATTTATTTGTGAATTTTTATTTTAGAATGGATTCTTTCTTCTTGGCTGAAATGTTTAAATATCTTTATCTGTTATTTGCTGATAAAGAAGACATTATTTTTGACATAGAAGATTACATCTTTACAACAGAAGCTCATCTGTTACCTCTTTGGCTCTCTACTACAAATCAAAGTATCTCTAAGAAGAACACAGTGAGTTTTTAAACTAAATGTCTTATTCTCTTTTTCACTTCCATATATTTTTACTTTTCTAAGGAAATAATAATCCATGACTAGAATTCAATAAATATATGTATAGTTGGAAGAAAAGTAAATATAATATTCTTATTTTATTCATCCTACATATGCTCCTGTTTCATTAAACATTTCCTTTTAAACCACAGTGTTAAGTAAAATACTTACTTACATAAAATTCTTTTATATTGTAGACCTCAGAATATACAGAACTGGATGACAGTAATTTTGATTGGACTTGTCCAAATACTCAGATTCTCTTCCCTAATGATCCATTGTATGCTCAGAGCATTCGTGAACCCTTGAAAAATGTGGTGGATAAGAGCTGTCCTAGAGGCATCATCAGAGTGTAAGATGTATCGTTTTATATTTGTTAATATCAGGGTTAATTCTAAGTGACAGAGCTTAAGGAGCATGTAACAACAGTCAAGAGGACTTTCACTTAGACTAAAGATACTGAGATATGTATGTAGTTACGACTGATTAAAAATCACTAGTCAAATCAGATGGCACACCTTAATTTGCAGTAATGCCTTTTTTATTGTTATAGAAATTTTCAAAATATTTTTGTTTAATGAAGTTAATAAGAGTTTTTAATTTCTGTAGCTCCTTTTTTTTTTGAAACAGAGTCTCCCTGTGTAGCCCAGGTTGGCCTGGAACTTGTATGGATCCTCTCTGCCTCCTGAGTGCTGGGATTCTAGGCATGCGCCACCATGCCTGGCATCTGTAGCTCATTTTTATACATAGTAGTTTTACCAAATATTTCAACATCTTATATGTGTAAGAAAATACTTTTTCTTTTGTCCATACTTGCTGTGTAATGAGAATATAGTATTTCTTCTTGTTTGAATTTTGTTTTTGGAGGTGCTGCTTATTCTGGTTATTAAAGAAACAATACAGTAGGCTTAATGAGTTCATTTTTTCCCAGATAGTTCCATTACAAAGGCCATTGCAAAGCAGTTTTAAAAAATGGTTTTTTGAATGAAAATTTGTTTTTCTGAGTGACCATTGTAATTAACTGATATGATACTGTTGAACTAATAATATCTTATGTAGATAATATGCATAGTTTCATAACTAGAAAATATTACATTTGAAAGTAGTTATTATTGTTAGGTACCCTCAAGTCAGTGTCTGACTCATAGTGACCTTATGTACAACAGATGAAACACTATTGCCAGTGCTTCTCTGCTATTCTTAGGGTTTTCAGTGACTGATTGTTTTTGGGGGAGTGGATTGCCAGGTTCTTCTAAGCCTCCAGCACCTGGTGTTCCCTGGGGGTCTCCCACCCAAGTACCAACCAGGCCTGACCCTGGTTAGCTTCAGAGATCTGACAGGATCGGACGCCACTGTGGGACGGCTGCAGGCTTGAAAGTATAATTTGTTAATAATCTAATTTATATGTAGGAAAATAACTTCCAGTTATTCTAGTGTTGCTAGTTCTAAAATTAGCAATTTTGCAAATATCTAACATTTTTACCTTGCTTATATTTTTTACTAGTTTTAAGTTGTAGAGTTTTAACCCTTGCTATAATTACTTTTAGCAGAGAGGAGAGTTTCAGGAGTGGAGCTAAACCCCCTCTGAGAGCCAGAGATTTCATGGCTACTAACCCTGAGCATTTAGAAATCCTGAAGAAGATGGGGGTGAGTTTGATTCACCTCAAAGATGGGAGAGTCCAGTTGGTGCAACATGCAATCCAAGTAAGACATTGCTGTACTAATTAGGTGCTGTCTCTTCTCTGCCCTTCTTAGTCTTCTTGGCTTTAATAAGATAATGACATTTGCCTCTTTTTTTAAACTTGAAATACGTAGCTAAGAGAATCAAAATTTTAGTATGTGGAAATATCTTGGAAAGTTATCTAATTCAGTTAAATCAGCTTGGGTAATTTTCTTATGTTAATATTGTCAAATACAGGACTCAATTCTTAATTTTCTGTTTCTCAATCTGTTATCATTTCATAGTTTAGAGCATACCTAAAAGTTAGTAATTAGTTTTAATATTTATATCTCAGTATCTCGTATTATTTTAGTTTCCAAAGAGCTACTGAATATATTTTATTTGTCATAGAAATAAAAATTTTGCATGCATTTGTACCTAGGAAACATAACATGCTTTTCAGGGAAAATTTTGTTAATTTTTACTTTAAAAGTTTTTATGTCATGAGACCTTTAAATTATTTACCTTATTAGTCCATTGATTTTGAGAAAATGATAGTTTGCTGAATAATTTCAGCCTAGTACCATATTCAGGCATCCCTTAATCTCAAATGCAATCTTTTCACAATTTCACCTTTCCCTCCAATTTTTGTCTGTGTTCTTGCTGCATTTATCTTTCATTAAAGAATATTCCTTCTTCCTTATGTTTCACTTGCCCTTTCTAATACATTTCTAATGCTTTCACTTAGGCCACCGGTGACATAATTGCCGCCAAGTGACACTTCTTTTTTGAAGTATTAGGGGTTGAACCCAGGACCTAATGCATGCTAGGCAAGCATTTTACCCCTGAGCTGCACCCTCAACCCCTTTTTTTATTTTTTATTTTGAGACAGGGTCTCTCCAAGTTGTGGAGGCTGTCTCTGGCCTCAAACTTGAGATCCTCCTGCAGAGGCCTCCTGAGTCATTGGGATCATAGGTGTGAGCCATGGTGCCTGGCTTCAAGTCGCCTCTTAGTCTTTAATATGATTTAACTTTTTTATAACAGTTCTTAAAACATTTTCCTTTCTTGGTTTCCAGGGCATTCCAGCAAGGTAGTTCTCTTTTCACTTCTGTTGACTGCTTTGTAGATTCTTTTGTAGTTCTCCTTTCCTGGCACGTCCCCTAAATGCAGGGCACTGCCTAAATCTGGATGGCGTTCTTTTCTCTATATACTCTTCTTCTTCAGCAGTCTTCCCTATTTCCACAAGCTTAGCTCCTGTCTTTGTATCAGTGACTTCTTAGACATATGTAGGAAACCCTGATTCCAAAATCCAACATTACTCTCTTACATATTTCTGCATCTCAGTCTCAATCTGACCAAACTTCAAAAATCTATTCCTTCTTTACTCTTCCTATTGCCACCTCAGCCTTTCTTTTCATCTTTTGTTCTCCATGTCCGTAAATCCTGTCATCTTTCTCTAAGTTCTCATCAAAGCTAGAAATTTCAGGATAGGCTTGAGCTGTTTCTTAGCACCATTCTATCCTCTAGCTCCCATGAAGTCCTGTTGGTTTTTCATGTAAAGTGTTAAGAATCCATTTTCCTTTTTTCTGTGCTAGGCATTCTTCAACTTTCCCTTGGTTAGACACAGTCCTTCTCAGATGCACACAAATAGAATCAATTGTTCCTTGTCGATGGTCCTATTCTACTTCTTTACTTGAGAAATTTTATCATAGTTAATTTTACATTGTCTTTCTCCTCTAGAGGCAAAGTTAAAGGACTATCTCCCAGTATGTAGGCAAGTGCTGGGATAGAATAGGTGCCTAATACATGTTTTGAATGACATTGGATCTGCTTGGTAGATCACAATTTTGAGAAGGGGGGCTATGGATCAGATAAGAGGTTTATTTCTTCAAAGGGGAAGCTAGTAGGGAAAATAAGCAAAGAGAACATTTCAGCATTTGATAGAAGTCCAGTTTTCCATCTATATCGAAAGTGGTTTATAAACTAACTAAAGAGACATTGATAAAAATTACAGATAAAATTATTTTCAGAAAATATAATTTCTGGACTGTAATCCTCTGAGGACAAATAAGGCCATAAATATTTAGTAGGAACCTAAACTAAAAGGAGAAACATTGAGAAGACTATAGTATAATGTATTTAGCCAATCAAAAAGGGCAGAGAAATTTTCCAGAAAAGAAGGATAAAATGAATCTGTTTCTTTCATAGGCTGCTAGTTCAATTGATGCTGAAGATGGACTGAGGTTCATGCAGGAGATGATTGAATTGTCAAGTCAGCAACAAAAAGAACAGCAGCTGCCTCCTCGCGCTGTGCAAATTGTTTCCTACCCATTTTTTGGCAGGGTAGTATTGACTGCTGGACCAGCTCAGTTTGGGCTGGATCTGTCTAAACATAAAGAGGTATGTCCACTTAAAATAGATGGTTGATATTGAATTTGTAATATTATATACTGTCTGATTTCTTTCTCTCTAATTTAGTAGTTAGCCTGCAGCCATAGCACTGTGACATCCCATCCTGTAAGATCTCGGAAGCTAAGCAGGGTCAGGCCTGGTTAGTACCTGCATGGGAAATCGCTTGGGAATACCAGGTGCTGTAGCCTTGGGAGACAGACCCAGCAACCCACTCCCAAAAATCGATCTGCCAGTGAAAACCTTATGAATAGCAGAGGGGCACTGACAATAATGTTTTGCCTGTTGTATTTAGGGTCGCTGTGAGTTGGATACTGACTCAATGGCACCTAACAACAACAACAACAATTTAATAGTTTTATTTTATCAAACTGAAGGGCTGGCGTTATAGCTCAGTGGCAGAATGCATGCTTAGCATGCAAGAGGCCATGAGTTCAATCCCCAGCAACACTAAAAAAGACTTTTAAAAAAGCCTAAGTATTTAATCTCTGGACTGAAGTAAAGTAAAAGCATATCATAAAACAAATATGTCTTATATATAATATGCTTATAGAATATTATTTGAAATATTATTCAGCACCTGGGGCTGTATGTTATATACCTCAGTCATAGAGCATGTGGGTTTCAATCCCCACTACTCAAAAACAATAACATAAAATATTGTTCAGATTTTATCCAATTTCATGGTCTCATATCTAGTAACTTTAATTTATCTAGAAATATTTTTCAGACTTTCTATTTTTTTTTTTTTTTTCGGTACCAGGTGGTTGAATGCAGGGCCTCATGCTTGCATGCTTTGCAAGCATTCTACCACTGAGCTGTAGCCCCAGCCCCTTTTTTATTTTTTATCTTGAGATGGAGTCTCACAAAGTTACACAGGCTGCCCATGGTCTTGAACTTGCAATCCTCCTGCTTCTGTCTTCCAAATCACTGGGATTACCAGTATGAGCCACCACACCCAGCCCCAGTCTTTCTAATAAATGCTAGAACATTTCTTTGAATAAAGATATACCTTAGGACTTAGTGTAGAAAACAGATAAAAACTGAGAGGCTCTGGCTTAAGCATCTGTGGACAGCATGGGTCCCTGAGATTCCACTGAGTAAACCTGGAAGACTAATCTAGTCTATCCTCTTAGTATAACAAAGAGCTACATAGCTGAACAGTTCACAAGGTAATCTCACTAATGATTGCAAAACTGGGACCAGAGTCTAAGTATACTGACCACCTAAAGTCTTTCTACTCTGTTACTGCTGATTTAAACTTTTTCCTAATAATGTATTTTTAAACTATATAGAAGATTTATAGGTTGATTGTTTCAGCAATTATTTATTGAGTGCCTACTATATTTGAGGCACTGCTTGCTAATATGTCAGTTTACAAAATCAATGAAGACCCATGACCTTATGGAGTCTACATTCTAGGGTAGTAAGGGATATTAAAACATCTTTGAAAAAGAAATTCTCTGGTATATTTAACTTTTCTAGGAAGAAGAACTGCTTGCAGATTCATGTAGATTGAATCCACTTTTTTTTCTCTTTCAAAAAATTTTCTGGTTATCATTGATGGTTTAAAAATGACTCCCAGCTGTTGTAAATGTGGGTATAGTATGTAGTGAACCTGCCAACAGGTTCCGACTTTACCATTTACTAACCATATGTGTTTGAGCAAATTATGTAGCCTGAGTCTTAATTTTCCCATATGTAAAACAGAAATAACATTTGTAATGTTTTACTCAGGGTCTTTATAAAGGCCAAGTTTAATAATTTAGGTAAAAATATTTTACAAAATGCAAAGCACAGTGGAAATATTGGTTGGGTACTGTGATATGAAAAATGTTTGAAACAGAAATTTATGCTAAATTTATTAGATATGTTATGATAAAAGAATGAGTTCTGGTTTCCTAAAGCTCTAGATGTTGAGGTTTAATAACTAGATTGTAATTTGGAAAGATAGAAGATTTAGGTTACTTTTATTTTTGACAGACAAGAGGATTTGTTGCAAGCAGTAAACCATACAATGGTTGTTCAGAACTTACTAACCCTGAGGCAGTGATGGGAAAAATTGCATTGATACAAAGAGGACAGTGTATGTTTGCAGAAAAGGCACGCAATATCCAGAATGCTGGGGCCATCGGGGGCATTGTTATTGGTAAGTAATCCTCAGTGTTACTATGTTGACCAGGAGATGATTTTTAGGATTTTTACTTTTATTTTCTAAGATTTTGTCAAAGAGTTTGTCGTGTTATTTTTATTTCGACAACATAATAGAAAGATGACTCAATGACTCTTAATAATTTCTATATAATATCTTTCTTAAAATTCTAGATATGGGTTACTGTATACTAATGTCAATGAAAATACCTAGGGTAAGGTACGAGGGTAAGGTATGGGTGGTAACCATGCTCAATACCATAGAAAAGAAAATATACCCATGAGATCCAACTGCCTTAAGGCGAGAATTCCATTTTGCCACCTCTAGTAGGGTTGTTGTTAGGTGCTGTCAAGTTGAGTCTGACTCATAGCGACCCTATGTAGAGCAGAACGAAACACCCTGATTCTGTGCCAGACACATGATCTTATTTATGTTTAAGCCCATTGTTGCAGATACTGTGTGAATCCATCTGGTGGAGGCTTTTCTTCTTTTCCGTTGACCTGCCACTCTCCCAAACATGATGTCTTTCTCCAGGGATTGGTGCCTCCTGACTACATGTCCAAAATACCTAAGACACAATCAAGCTATTCTTGCATCCAAGGAGCACTCTGGTTGTACTTCTTCTAGGACAGATCTTTTAGTTCTTTTGGCAGTCCATGGTATATTCAATAATTGTTTCTAGCACCATAATTGAAAAGTATCAGTTCTTCTCCTGTCTCCCTTGTTCAGTGTCCAGCTTTCACAACCATATGATGAGACTGAAAATACCATGACATGAGTCAGGCGCACCTTTGTTTTCAATGTGACATCTTTACTTTTCAGTACTCTAAAGAGATCTTTTGCCACAGCTTTTCCCAAAGCAATATGTCTTTTGATTTCTTGACTGCTGCTCCACAGGTGTTGATTATAGAACCAAGTAAAGCCCATCTGTCAGTTTGCCACACTGTGGGGCTTGTGTATTGCAATGCGGCTGAAAGCTATGCCACTGATAACTCAGATACCAGCAGGGTCCCCCATGGTGGACAGGTTTTAGCTGAGCTTCCAGACTAAGACAGACTAGGGAGTAGGACCTGGCAAACCACTCCTAAAACACCTAGCCATTGAAAACCCTATGAATAGCAAAGAAACACTGTCTAGTAGGGAGCCACTGAAAATTTCCATGTCTCCACAAAGAGGCATCCTTTGGAGTCAAAAACAGTTCCTGGTTCCTCCACAGAATGACAGTGTAACCTTGGCCCAGCTTCAATTATTTTACCTTTTTATTCTGAAGACTATTTTTTTAAGTACCAGTGAAAATGGTAATATCTTTTAGATAGTTATAACATTTAAAGATAATATATGTAAAATATCTAAGGGTATAATTATTAGCTCCTAGCAAACTTTTAGCCTGCAGCAGTAGCCCTGTGGCATCCGATCCTGTCAGATCTCGGAAGCTAAGCAGGGTCAGGCCTGGTTAGTACCTGGATGGGAGACCACCTGGGAACACCAGAAGCTGTAGGCTTGGGAGAAGGACCTGGCAACCCCCTCCCAAAAATCAATCTGCCATTGAAAACCCTATGAACAGCAGAGTAGCACTGACAATAGTGTTTCCCCTGTTGTACAGAGGGTCGCTATGAGTCGGGTACCGACTCGACGGCACCTAACAACAACAACAAGCAAACTTTTATCCCCTTGGTTTTTTTTTTTTTTCATTGAAATTACGAATTATTAGCTTTAAGTCATTTTACCCATACATTTCAAACACTGGGTTTTGCTTTTTTAAATCTTGTGTCATGACAAGCAGGCCATGACTGTTGGAAAAATATAAAATTTTGTACGTTTAAAATAAATAGGAGTTTACATTTAGAAAGATCTGGAAGATTCAGGGTCACACTTTAGTTGTGAATTCTTTTGTATATCTTCTCACATAAGGAAAATCCATTTTAGATTTTAGTCCCCCAATTAGATTTCTGAGTTCAGAGTAAATAAAAAGGCATTTAAAGGGGTAGAGGTGTAGTTCAGTGGGAGGACCTGAGTTCAATCTCCAGAATAGAAAAAAAAAAAAAAAAAAAGACATTTAAAATTAAATATTAGGATTTATTTCAGCCAAAAAAATTTTTTTTTACTATTCTATTTGCTTATCCCACATGGGTACTCCAGTGCTGCTTTAGTGAGTGAATTAATTTCATTAGTTTAATAAGCATTAAGAAGCCAGGTGTGGTGACAACATGCCTTTAATTCCAGCAATTTGGGAGGCAGAGGCAGGAGAATTGCAAGTTTGAAGCCAGAGGCAGCCTGCTTAACTCAGTGAGAACCCATCTCAAGAAAAAAATGTAAATAAGGTGCTGGGGCTGCAGCTGAGTGGTAGAGAGAGCTTACAAAGTATGCACAAGGCCTCAGGTTCAACCCCCTGAAAAAAGAAAAAAAGAAAAAGAAAAAAAGTATTAGGAGAAATTCTGTTTATTAAATTAAATCAGCAGTTGACAAACTACAGACTATAGGCCAAATCCAGCTCATGCCTGTTTTTATAAATGAAAGTTTTATTGCGTTACAGCAGATGATTTGCATGCATATTGTCTACATTTGCCATGAGCTACAGAGTTGGATAGTTGCAACAAAAAACTGCAAAGCCTAAAATATTCACTCTCTAGCCAGTTACAGGAAATTTTTGCTGATCCCTGATTTAAATTATCTTCATCTTTGTTTATTTTTCATACTGAGATAATTTGGATTGAAGAACTTAATATCTTACCATCACTATTATTTTGAGTATCTTACCTACCAAGACTTAAAAATAAAAATATAAAGCATAAAAAAGGAAGTGGGATATATGTATGTATATATTTTTAATCTTTCTTTGTAACCAGGCACTGTGGCGCACGCCCGTAATCCCAGCGGCTTTAGAGGCAGAGGCAGGAGGATCACAAGTTTGAGACCAGAGACAGTCTGCTTAATTTAGCAAGACTCTATCTCAAAAAAAAAGTAAAAGAAAAATGGTCTGGGGATCCAGCTCGGTGGGACAGCACTTGCAAAACATGCAAGCAGGAGGCCCTGGATTCAACCCCCAGTACCACAAAAAAATAAATACATACATACATAAAAAATATTCTTTCTTTGTATAGGATTTTAGATTTTACTAATTTTTTTGTGAAGTCTAATTTTCATGGTATTCTATAATATGCAAGATTGTCAAGGTAAGTGTTTTCTTTAGTAGCTGTTAGTTGAAGAATCCTATACTGGGTTCTATGGAGGAACAAAAGACAATTTTCAGAAAATTTAATATTTATTTATTTACTTATTTTTGCAGTACTGGGGTGTTAAACCCAGGACCTTGTGCTTGCATGCTTTGCAAGTGCTGTGCCACTGAGCTGTACCCTCAGCCCATTTTTTTACTACTTATTTTGAGATAAGATCTTGCTAAATTACACAGCCTGCCTCTGGTCTTGAACTTGCAATCTTCCTGCCTCCTCCTCCCCAGTCACTGGTATTACACAAGTGAGCCACCACACCCGGCTAGAAAATTTAATTTTTAAAAAGAAAATTTCTTGTGTTGCGACTCCTCATAAGGTATTTTTTTCTGATAAGCATTTTATTTTGCTTATTTTGATATTTTCTAGTTTTAATTATGTATAAATGAGTAAATAAGGGCTGAGGCTTTTTTATTGCAAAGACTAAAAATACAAATTATCTTAGAAACCATTTGGCTGCTAGAGATAATAATTTACTTAAACTGGTTTAAGAAGCCTAGTTTATTCACTTTGTGGAAATGAATTATTTTCGTTGAACCTAAGAGTAAGAAATACAAGTAGGATTCAACAAGAGGTGGGTGTGTAAACGGGAGATTGTCAGAATCACGATGGCTAACGTTTTTCACATTTCTCCCTGTCTGTCTCTGTCCTTTCCTGTGGGTCTTCCTGAAGTGTCTTCTCTGTTTCTCTTTGCAATTCTGGCTCATTCTCGAGCTTCTCACCAGCTTGCTCCTCTGTTTATCATTTCCAAAATGGTCTTTCTCAATGGCAGCCTCAGCCTTGAGTCGGTGTCGTTTAACTGGACTACTGCCCACTGCTAATAACTCAACAGTTTTTCTGTATGGCAGTTCTAGGCTGTCCAGACAGACTGAAGGACAGGTAGCCACCCTTTGTCTCATCAGTTATTACTAAGAGGAGGGAGTATATGTTGTATTCTCTACTTAGCAGAGGCCTGTGAGAGCATGTGCTCTGAGATGGGACAGGCAGTTTCTTCAGGGAGACTGGCCTTGAGACTGAGTGGACAGGATTGACACCTCCATTAGAGTATTTAAGAGGCACACTAATAATATTTAACCAGCACATAATGATGCTATTGTTTAATTCAGTTTATAGAGAAAAAACTATTATAGTCATGATTATTCTTTGTATTATATAGAAAAGAATATCAAATTGTTGTTTGGTAACACCAATGTACAAATTGAGTATCCCTTATCCCAAATGTTTAGTACCATAAGCTGGGTGTGGTGGTACATGTCTATAATCCCAGCACTTAGGAGGCTGAGGCAGGAGGATCATGACTTTGAGGTCAGGCTGGGCTACTTAGTTAATTCCAGGCCAGCCTCAGATATACAGCATGACCCTGTCTGAAAAAGTTTGAGACTAGAAATGTTTCAAATCTTGGACTTTTTTGGATTTGGGATTATTTACATATACTTTATTGGTTGAGCATTCCTAGTCCAAAAATCAATGATTTTAGAGCATTTCAGATTTTCCAGTTAGTGATACTCAACCTGTAATGATCTGTAATGATGCCATTAGAGGAAATCCTAAACAACAAAAATTCATATTTCTATCTCTGTAATCAAAGTCATTAAAAATTTCCATTTCTAGGCTTTTGTCTAAGCATATGAAATTTTACAGTCATAATCATAGAATTTTGTGTTCTGTTTTTCACATAGTATATCATTCTAGAGTTTTTCCCATATTATGTTATTCTAGAGAATTAGAGGATCTAAAACTTATTTTTCTGGTGCATAAAATTAATTATTTCAAAAAATAAAAAGCAGTAACTGTAAATCTTTATAGTGGATGGATGTCTTGATGTTTGCTGTATTCATTCTCTGGCTAGATGACAATGAGGGGAGCAGCAGTGATACTGCCCCTCTGTTCCAGATGGCAGGTGATGGGAAGGACACGGATGACATCAAGATCCCCATGCTGTTCCTATTCAGCAAAGAAGGAAGTATCATTCTGGATGCCATCCGGGAATATGAGGAGGTCGAAGTACTCCTTTCCGATAGAGCCAAAGATCGAGGTAAGGGTCAAAAACTGATGTATGTATGTATGTATGTATGTATTTTGCCATACTGGGGGCTGGACCCAGGGCCTCACACATACTGTACAAGTGCTCTGCCACTAAGCTGCACCTCCACCCCGCTTTTTATGATTTTTATCTTGAGACAGGCTCTTACTAAGTTATGCGGCTGCCTCTGGCCTCGAACCTAAGATCCTCCTGCCTCTGCCTCCCAAGTCACTGAGATTACAGGCATGTGCTACTTCGCCTCACCAAAAACTGTTTCTTATGCAGCTTAGTATTAATTCTAGCTTAATACAAAAATAAGCTGCCAAAAAGTGAGATTTTTGGTTTTTTGTTTGTTCACTGGTAAAGCAAGTAAAATCTTTAGAAAGAGTGTTTCAAAATTTTTCTTTTTATTTGTTCTGTTGGCCAAATCAGGATTTTTTTAGTTCGTCCTACGGGTTGAATCCAGGGCATCATGCATGCCAAGCAAGTGCTCTACCACTGAGCCACACTCCTAGCCCCTTTAAAAATTTTTTTTAATTTTGAAACAAGGTCTTACTAAGTTGTTCAGACTGCCTCTGGCCTTGAACTTGGGCCTCAGCCTCCTGAGTCACAGGGATAGCAAGATGTGTACCACAGTACACGTGATAAAGATACAGCATCAAGAAAGCCTTCTTAGTATCCAGAAATTTTCACAATTCAATTTCACTGGTACTGCTTTTATATAGAGTAAGAAGAAATTCTCTGGAGTGGTGTGTATGTACAGTATGATATCAGTGGGTCTCACCAGAAAACTGTAATCACATGACTACTATATCCTGATGAGGGCAATAGAAATCCATCAGCTTCTCTCCATGAGATGTAAATTTATCACATGGATATTTACCTGCCAGTTACAAGAATTAAAATGGCTGTGCCTAAAGAAAAAGATAGCATGCCTTAATCCATGACTTCCCTGGGCCAGAACATTTGTCAGTAATATGAAAGCTCTTTGAAACCCTACTATGTAAAGGCAAGGTCTTACTAGTATTCTTTTCTAGTTTACATCCAGGGATGAGGACAAATGAAGGGAAGTGAACCATCAGGCACAGGCTGTAATCCTTGTGGCAGCAATCTTTCTTTTTTGCTGGAAGACCTGTACAGAGATGTATACTTTCCCATCTCCCTTAAATGAATGAAGTTGTATAATTATTACAGGGTTGTTACATCCCATAGGTGTTTGATAGATATGCAATAAACTGATTTAGTTCAGTATAAGTTCCAAATTGTTGTTTTTGTTGTTAGGTGTCATGGAGCCAGGTCCTACTCATAGTGACCCTATGTATAAACAGAACAAAGCACTGCCTCACACTTTGCCATGCCTGGAACTGTATCAGGGTTTCTCTGCTATTCATAGGGTTTTTGATGGCTGATTGTTTTGGGAGTGGCTGCCTGGTACTTCTCCCAAGCCTACAGCACCTGGTATTCCCAATCAGTCTTCTACCTAAGGACTTCCAAGATCAAGCTTCCAAGATCAAACGAGAACAGATGTCAGGGTGGTATTATTGTTACGTGCTGTTGAGTCAGTGTCTGACTCATAGCAACTCCACATATAACAGGCCAAACACTATTGTCAGTGCTTCTCTTCCATTCATAGGGTTTTCAATGGCGGATTGATTTTTGGGAGGGGGTTGCCAGGTCCTTCTCCCATGTCTATAGTATCTGGTGTTCCCAGATGGTCTCTCATCCAAGTACAAACCAAGCCTGACCCTGCCTAGCTTCTGAGATCTATTGGGATTGGATGCTATAGTGCTACAGCTGCAGGCGTCAGGGTGGTATTGTTGTTGTTGTTAGGTGCTGTCAAGTCAGTGCCTGACTCATAGCGACCCTGTGTACAACAGATGAAACACTATTGTCAGTGTTTCTCTGCTATTCATAGGGTTTTCAATAGCTGATTGGTTTTTGGGAGTGGGTTGCCAGGTCCTTCTCCCAAGAGTGATATTAGGAAATCCTAAAAAAAAAAAAAAAAAAAAAAAGCAGTTCATTAATAATCTAATGCTAGCCTAACCAGTGTTTTATCTTTTTATGTTACTTTATTTGTATATATATTTTTTGAGATTTTTTGAATTGTCCACTATTTAAGAGCAACGGAGTGAGTGAAGGAAGGAATAGGTTGTATACATGTTAGGATGATTGAGATAGAACAGAGTACAAAGGTTTTCTAATCTTCTTAAATCCTCCTATGAACCTGATTTTTTATCCCCCAAGCCCTTTTTCTAAATTTGGTTCTTCTGTTCTATGTATATACAATTAGGCACATCAAACACAGGCAAATCAATATTATTATATGTAATTCTTTAATGCCTTTGCTTTTTCCCCCCTATTTTGTGCTACCATTGGAATTTCAGCAGCAATTTTAAAAGGTAAAATGATTCCAAGCTACATTATTAATAGTAGTAAGTATCTTGCATCAATAAGCCTTAAGTTATATATGTATGTGTGTGTACATGCATGCACATACATATATAATCTTTCAATGAGTGTCATAATATCTGGTTTAGTGCAATTAGATCATTTTCTTTTTTTTTTTCTTTTTTTTTTTTTTTGTGGTACTGGGGGTTGATCCCAGGGCCTCGCACTTGCATGCTTTGCAAGTGCTGGACCACTGAACTGCACCCCCAGCCCTTTTTTTTTCCTTTACTTTCTGAGACAGGGTCTTGCTAAGTTACGCAGACTTCCTCTGGTCTCGAACTTGCGATCCTCCTGGCTCCGCCTCCCAAGACGCTGGGATTATAGACGTGCGCCACCGCGCCCAGCTAATTAGATCATTTTCATGTCTAGTCATCTGTCTCTTAATAATAATTCTTTATTGATCCTATTAAAACAAATCCTATTAATTATACATTCCATGCAACGGATGAATTTACTAGTCTATATCCATGCAAGAATCACTCTAACAACAGCATTGTTATTTAGATATTTATTACTTTGGATCACCTATTATTTGAATATAATCTAAAATGTTTAAAACATTGCCTTGTTTTCTCATGGGAGGAGGACAACACAAAGGATTAGGATCACAAGATTATGGCAAAGAATATGCTTCCCATGCCACAGAAATGGTATGAAAATGATCAGTTCTACTAGAAAAAATACTTCTGGAAGAACAGTATTTCATTAAGGATCTTGCAGTAAAAGGACATTATTTAAATGATTTTTTTTTTAATTTTGATAGTTTAAAATTTTTCTGAATCATGAATGTCTGTTACAAAGTGATTCTTTGATAAACAGACTTAAATACCCCCTTTTGTATAATCGCTCTTTGGAGAACTGTATAGCTCTATTAAACTAGATCAACAACTAAATCAGCAATAAGATATAACTATTAATATTTATCACTAAGGAAAATCAATGATAATAGCTTCATGAAATTAACTACTTTCTCACTTAGGACAGTCTCCTAAGAAGGTCAGCTCTGTAGTGGTTAACATTAATTTGTGTGACACCCGTTACCACATACATCCGTGCTTCTCCCCTACTTCAGAAGCAGCTGATGTACTTGTTAAAAGCAGAGATTCCTGAGCCCTACTCCACAATATTGAATCAGCTTCTCTGAAAGCAGGGGATCAGAATATGACATTTTAAACACACATCCCAGGTGATTGTAATGTAGCTTGTTCCTCAGCTGCACTTTGAGAAACACCAGACAAAACCCAGAACACCTTTTCTATCTCCCAGCTGAGTATCTGGTCATACTGTGCCATCATAGATTCTCCCATGTAAGTACACTAAGTCATAATAGCCTTAAAATCCAAGCAATAAAATGTCCTCTCAATTGCCCTTTCTAAAAGATGTCATTTCACAAGTACATATTTTTTCTTATAAAGTCGCACTATGCCTATTGGTGCTGGGATTTAGCTCAGTTGGTAGAGCGCTGCGCTGCAGTCTCTGAGGTCCCAAGTTCAATTCCCAGCACTGCACAAATGGGAGAAGGACCTGGCAATCCACTCCCAAGGCAATCCCGAAACAGTCAGCCATTGAAAACCCTATGAGGGTCGCTACGAGTTGGATACCGACTCGACGGCACCTAACAACAACAACAACAACATGCCTATTGAGCTGTCTTTTGGACTTTCAATATAGAAAATGGAAGCTTCCAAACAAGCCTCCACTCTCACTCCCGCCTTGTTTTCATGATGAATTCCAGCCTTTTGTATACACACCTGAAGCAGTCTACCTGCCAGCAACAACTTTCAAATATCTTATTACACATTCTGCTTCAGAAGCCAAAGCATTAGTAATTTATCAAGTGGAGATGTTGCTTCCTTAAATCCGTGACACTTCTAAAAGTTAAGTTGTCCACAACCTGTTGTTGAACAGAACTTTTACTGCTGTGTCTTGTGTGTCTCATTTTTCCACAATTTCAATTCATAAAGATACTTAGTAATTCCAACCCTGTGTCCACAAACAAAAAACTGTGTGTTACCTTTAGGTCCAGATTGAAGCAGTTTACAATTAAGAATCCATTTCCTCTTCACAGTATTTCTCAAGGGGGAAAAAACCCAACATTTGAAAGTTCCAGCTCATTGTTATGCTTGCAACCTACAGTGCACTATAGACAAGAATTTCCAGGGTTACTCCTGTATTTGTGTCTATCTGGTAAAAAGGCAGACAGAGAAAATGGAGGATTTGAACGCCTCTTCCTTCTTTCTGGAAAAACCTTTTCAGTCCCTATCCTGACCCCCCATGGCCCTTTTCTTCTTTGAGAACATTTAGCCATTCTAAACACCCAGTTCAAATGCCACCTTCCATATGAAATTTTCTCTTACCTTTCCTAGGCAGAATTTGTTGTCTTTTTAATATAGTTTTATGATGTTTATACTATATTATATAGTTCTTTATATTATATAGTTCTTCTTGTTTCTGTGTACTTTCAGTGAATACTGAATGTACAGATGAATGAGGGAATGATTGTAGAACATCTAATTTTGAAATCTTTACCAAGGTCCCCTTTGATTAGTAAAACTACTGATTTTCTTTTCACTTTATCTTGATATTTTCTCCATTCATTGTTTCCTGTGTTTCTGATACACTATTCCTGACTTTAATGTAGTAGTTATGCTCTTAAGAGTATTACCTCATATATGGGGGGAAACAAGCACCTTAAAATGAAGATTTATAACAGTGTAGCATGCCTTCACTCTTTTCATAGTTCTCTGCTCTTTTCATAGTTCTCTGCTATTTTTACTCTGTTGACTGCTGACTGTGTTTCTTGTTCCATAGTCCTGTAAGCTTATAAAAACCCAAATGTTTTCTTCTATGGGTATCTTAAAGCCCCTTTTCTCCCCCTCAACCCCATCTCTCTCTATTTGAATTTAGTTGACCCTTGGTGATTTTCCTATAGTGTCTTATCAAGTGATTGTTGCTATAATTTGGAAAGCTTTACTTTATTAACTTCAAAAATAATTTAAACTTGTTAAAAGTTTACTCAGAGGTATATTAAAAGTTTTTATTTAATATCTCATCTTTCTGAGATTACCAACTAATGTTAAGTTTGATATGTAATATTTTACATTTTCCTTTGTGTCTTACATGTTTGAAGATTACAGCTTTTTTTTTCTTTTCATAATAATGGAATATATCACAAATATCATTTAGGTAACTTACCTTTTATATTAAGTCCATATTAAGGACATTCCTCCACCCTAGTAAGATAGAAGAGCATATTCTTTTAAAAGCTGGGCCAGGCATGGTGGCGTATGCCTGTAATCCCAGTGACTCCAGAGGTGGAGGGAGGAGGGTTGCAGGTTCGAGGCCAGAGGCAGCCTGCATAGTTTAGCGAGATCCTGTCTCAAGATTTAAAAAAAAGGGGTGGGGGGGCTGAGGGTTCAGCTCAGTGTTAGAAGATTTGCAAAGTATGCACAAGGCCCTGGAAGCTGCATTACATTTTATAATATGACTGTACCATAATTTATTCATGTCACTCTTAGAAATCCAAATTACTTTCAGATTTTTTAGTTTGTATTGTCACTATATACAGTAATGTAGCAAACATCCTGCACGTATCTTCTAATATATTAAGACTTGTTTACAATTTTGAGATTTACTAAAATGGAATGTGGGGCTGGGATTTAGCTCAGTTGGTAGAGCGCTGCTCTACAGTCTCTGAGGTCCTGGGTTTGATTCCCAGCACTGCACAAATGGGAGAAGGATGTGGCAATCCACTTCCAAGGCAATCCCAAAACAATCAGCCATTGAAAACCCTATGAGGGTCGCTATGAGTCGGACATAACTCAAGGGCACCTAACAACAACAAAATGGAACATGGTAAAAATGATATAGGAATTTTAACTTTAAAGTTATGTAAGGAATTCATATCCCTTCTAACATGATATGAGAGTATTTCTCCCTAATTTTAGTTAACATATTTTTGTAGGTGTATTTTTCATTGAGATATATATCTATGCGAAAGAGTCCCAAAGATGTGTAACTAGAGCAGAAGCACAAATTATAGTTGAGAGGAATATCCTAACAAAAAGAAATGATGAGTAACAGGTGTCAATATTGTCAAAAGGCATTTTATAGACAACTTATTCATAAGGATAGTAAAGAGATGATTAGAAATAAATTGGTCGGTAATAGGCCAGGGTAAGGTGTTCAAGACAAGACTGAGAATAATGTGTAGGTTCAGAAGATAATATTTTATGTATTGTTAGCTGAATGGGTCCATTGTGGGTTAATAGTTTACAAATAGTTACGTGGGGCTAGATAAGAATATTATTGTTTTTGTTGTTGGTATTATTTTTTTAGTAAACAACATGAAAAATATAAAGAAAATGAAATTGCCTATTCATATGCTTTGCCGTCATTTAAGGTTGTGTGTCTTTTCTGCATTATTTATAGAATCTTTATTTATAATATGTATGTATATTTTCCTTCTATAATTATCTAGAAAAAATATACATATATAAAAGTCAGAGATAATTGTTGTTAGGTGCTGTCGAGTCGGTGCTGTCAAGTTGGGTCCAAGTCATAGAGATCCTCTTAGGGTTTTCAATGATTGTTTCACGATTGCTTTGGGAGTTGATTGATACGTCCTGCTCCCATTTTTGTGGTGCTAGGGATTGAACCGAGGCTTTAGAGAGCGTAGAGCAACATTCCACCAACTGAGCTAACTCCCAGCTCCATGATAATGGTCATATACTATTTTCCCAACATAGCATCTTTTGACTTTAATTTCCTAGATTAAAAGGTTTTATATAATCACATGTTTTTTGTTTGTTTTCAGTACTAGGAGATTAAACCCATGGCCTCATACATACTAGCAAGCACTGTGCTAATCAGCTGCACCTGCAACCCCTTTTTAATTTTTGAGACATGATCTCGCCAAGTTGTACAGGCTGCCTCTGGCCTCAAACTTCTGGTCTTCCTGCCTTACCCTTCCAAGTCACTGGGATTATAGGTGTGTGCCTCAGCATCCAGCTTTATAATCTCAAATATTACTTTATTTAAGGCTCCTGGGTTTTCTGTATTGTTTCAAAAGATCATTCCACCTTATTTTTAAATAATAGTATTCTAAATTATATTCTGGAATTTTTACCATTTTTTAACATTTTGGTCATTAATTCATATAGAATTTGTTTTTTGAAAAACATATAAGTTAGGGGACTTCCTTGCCTGTTGAGTGGTCAGTTATTAAATGCTATTTATTATGCAAACCATCTGTTTCTCCTTGAATTAAACTACACCTTTACTATATATTAACTGTTCTTACATAATTGCATCTATTTCAAGACTTTTGTTCTACTAATCTGTCTATTTCTTCCTAGGCCAGTGATTAAAAAACATACTC
>VMDO01025446.1:0-28200 GCA_007922755.1 Pedetes capensis
TTCTTTCTTTCCTTTCTTGTCCTTCCTTCCTTTCTTTTTCCTTCTTTCTTTCCTTTCCCTTTTTTCTTTCTTTCTTTCCTTCCTTCATTTTCCTTTCTTTCTTCCTTTCCTTCCTTTTTCTTTCTTTCTTTCCTCCCTCCCTTCCTTCCTTCCTTCTTTCTTTCCTTCCTTCCTTCCTTTCATTTTTTTCCTTAATATTGTGGTGCTGGGGATCAAACCCATGGCCTGTGCATACTAGGCAAATGCTCTATCACTGAGCTATGCCCCCCCCCAGTTGTTTTCTTGAAAGTAAATCTATACTAGGAAGTTACATTAACTCTCAGATCATTTGGGTGACATTTGGTTATTTCCTGCCCCAGTCTGGAACTAATATTGCCTACATAAACCTCTTAAGGGAGGGCTTATTCACAGGGAACACACATTTCCACCTGTGTTTATTCTCCCTCCCTCTCCCCCGCCCTCAAAACAAAACTCTTTTCCTCCTTTTGTCTGAGTGGCAGCTATGCACTGTCCACGTTTCTTCCTGCTTCCATCAGACCTTCTAGGATCTGACTCTGTTTCCCCTTGGCAATTGTTCCTCTAAAGCTCATCTTACCTATTCTTACCACACAGAGGTCCAGGTGCTTTCAGTGGCTGTTGGGAACGTGGAAACTTACATTTCTGCTCAGTTGCTATAGGAAATCTTGGGCTTGTATCACGATATAACTATCTGCTCCCCTTAATAACATTGTTCTCTTTCTTTCCTCTTTGAGTTAATAAATTCTGTTGTTTGGCATTTGGAACAAGTCATCGCCATTCCTTCCAGGAAGCAGCCTATAAAACACAATTAATTAGTGAAATGAGGAATGGAGAGTAAAGACAAACGGGGCAGGAAATAGCCTCGGGATTCTACAGAGGATGTTGCCCTCAACCCCAAGGCTCCAGAAATAGCCAATAATAAGATTGTGAGTTATGGTAATTCCGTTTTCCAGAACCTATCGGAGGTCATAATTCAACTAGAAATTATCTTGGCTTTTCTGGCATATTTTCCCACCCTAGTTGCAATCCTGTTTTCTAGTTTCCCTCAAAACCACTAAATAAATCCCAGACATCTAACTCTATTAAGAAAAACAAATGTCTTATCCACCTGCTAACAGGACTCAAACGCTCAGTCAGTTGAGACCTGAATATGCTCATCCCACTCACTTCCTAAACCCAGCAGTAAAGGGTGCAGGGTGTGAACTGGACCTGTTTTTTTTGTACTTTAAGAACCCAGCAGTAAAGGGTGCAGGGTGTGAACTGGACCTGGTTTTTTTGTACTTTAAGAAATTTTAATCTGATACCCTTTAAATTTTTTATCCTTTTCTGCAAATGAAAAAAAAAAATTCTAAGCAAAACAAATGGTACTGCCTAGCACCAAAATTGGGGCTGGGATTCAGCTCAGATGGTAGAGCGCCACTCTGCAGTCTCTGAGGTCCCGAGTTTGATTCGAAGCACTACAAAAATGGGAGAAGTACTTGGCAACCCACTCCGGAGGCAATCCCGAAACAATCAGCCATTGAAAACCCTATAAGGGTCGCTATGAGTCGGACACGACTGAAGGGCATCTAACAACAACCTAACAAAGCACCAAAATTAGAAATCTGGTTTAAGTGTTGTATTTTTTCATTCTTTGCTGAAGTCTCAATGGCATGGCACAGTAGGTACTTTTGCCAACTGATGTGGTTGGACAAGCGTGTGAAGGCCAAAGAAGAGCAGCTTTTCAGCGGGATGGTCTTTATGATAGGAAAAAGAAAAAAAAAAAATTAGAAACCATGAGGAAATGTCTTCAATGCCATTTTTATTATTTACAAGTAATGGATAAATGCAGTCATACTATGATGTATTACTCAGCAAGGAAAGACATAGTTCTTGCGTCTTCTTAATAGACACTGATATTCTCTGGCTTATGATGCACCTATATGGTTGTTTCCAGGTCCAGCACCGTATTTATGATCTGTAACAATCATTTCCAACTTGCACATTTCAGCATTTGTGAATGTTATTTTGAAATATCAACAATTTCAAAGTGATTCCTCACAAGATTCATGCCAGGTTGTTGTTGTTGTTGTTAGGTGCCGTCGAGTTGGTATCTGACTTATAGCAACCCTCATAGGGTTTTCAATGGCTGACTGTTTCAGGATTGCCTTGGGAGTGGATTGCCAGGCCCTTCTCCCATTTTTGCAGTGCTGGGAATTGAACTCGGGACCTCAGAGACTGCAGCACAGCACTCTACCCACTGAGCCAAATCCCAGCCCTCATGCCAGGTAGTAACCCCTAATTTTGCTAACGGGTATGCTTAAAGGAAACTTTGGAGTTAAAGCTGAAGTGAAATATTTACTTTGTCACCAGTGAAGAGTGGACTTTGAACTAGTTATGAAACCTTTTTAAGTCTGTTTCCTCATCTGTAAAATGAGTTAACAACAGCACTTTGCTCATAAGGTTATTTTGAGGATTGAGTTAATGAAATGCAAGATGAAATACTTAGTAGCACAGAGATTTGTGTGAACAGTCAAAATGGTAAAGAAAGCATAAGAAATGAACTGCACCATCACCTCTGAGACTTGCCTCAGCTGTGAGTCAGCAAGTTTGTGACTAAGCAAACCGCATAGGCTGGGTCAGTATCTGCAGCACAAATGTAGGCTTAATGCTTTATTGCTCTCCACTCTACATATAGGTCAACGTTCATGAATTGATAAGAACTCATTTTTTTTTTTAATGAAAATATGGTCTAGAACCGGGCGTGGTGGTGCATGACTATAATCCCAGAGGCTCAGGAGGTGGTGGCAGGAGGATCGCAAGTTCGAGATCAGAGGCAGTCTGCATAACTTAGAGAGACCCTGTCTCAAAAAGTAAAAAAAAAAAAAAAAAAAAAAAAAAAAAAAAAATGGGCTGAGGGTGCAGCTCAGAGGTCCAGCCCTTGCAGAGCATGCAAGAGCAAGGCCCTGGGTTCAACCCACAGTACTGCAAAATAGAAAGAAAGAAAGAAAGAAAGAAAGAAAGAAAGAAAGAAAGAAAGAAAGAAAGAGAGAGAGAGAAAGAGAAAAAAAGAAAGAAAGAAAATGTGGTCCAGAGAAGAAGAACCAGCACTGTTGGTTGAGAAAACATGAAGGAGCCTAGAGAATGGATGCTTATTTGTGAGCAGGTAGAAGGAAGGGAGAATCACACAGAACGCCAGCTCCTTTGTGGATTGACACCATGAGGCAAATACATCACCCTGTCCCCACTTCAAAATGAGAAATAATTGGTAAAATTATTTCAATTACTACTCTAACCAAGACAAAAACTGTGTGAGATAAAACTTTAGGGACAGTGAAAAAATCATTAATTTGGAGCAACAACATAACACCAGTGGTTCGAGTAGGGGGAGTCAGTTATGGATAAAAATGGCAATCTACAGGTGGATATCCATAAAAACTGTCCAAAAGGAATTTCACTTCAAAAGTTTGAAAAATGCCACATTTGAAGGTATATATGACTAACTCTGTATATATTCTGAATGAAGTACATGACTGAGTAAATATATAAGTTGTTTTTGTTGTTGTTGTTAGGTGCTGTCAAGTCATGCCCAAATCACAGCAACCCTCATAGGGTTTTCAATGACTGATTGTTTTGGGATTGCCTCAGGAGTGGATTGCCACATCCTTCTCCCATAAAAATATATAAATGATATATCTATAATTCCTTGTTCTTTTAATAAACTGTTACACCACTCCATCCTTATATAAGAACATACTGCAAACTAACTGCTAAACTGAAGGCATCTTTTAAAGCAAATTACTCAAAATAACGATGTCTAACATTTTCACTGCCATTTTTGTACGTCTGTTCTTAAGAATGTGTTGTATTGAAGCCTCCCTGCCCCATCAAATCATAGTTATTAAATGGTAATGCAGGGTTTGGGGATGTAACTCAGTGGTGGAGCACTTGCCCAGCACATGCAAGGCCCCAAGTTTGATCCCTAGCACCGCATGTACCAAAAAGACAATTCATTGTTGTTGTTGTTAAGTGCCGTCGACTTGAGTCTGACTCATAGCTACCCTATGTACAGTAGATCAAAACACTCCCCAATTCTACACCAGGCACATGATCTTACTTATGTTTAAGCCCACTGTTGCAGACACTGTGTCAATCCATCTGATGGAGGGTTTTCCCTTTTTTGTTGACCTGCCATTCTCCCAAACATGATGTCCTACAGGGATTGGGCCCTCCTGACTACTTGTCCAAAATAAACACAGTCTAGCCATCCTTGGGCTGGGATTTAGCTCAATAGGTAGAGCGCTGCGCTGCAGTCTCTGAGGTCCCAAGTTCAATTCCCAGCACTGCAAAAATGGGAGAAGGGCCTGGCGATCCACTCCCAAGGCAATCCGAAACAGTCAGCCATTGAAAATCCTATGAGGGTCTCTATGACTCGGATACCAACTTGATGGCACCTAACAACAACAACAACAACAACAAGCCATCCTTCCTTCCAAGGAGAACTCTGGTTGCAATTCTTCTAGGACAGATCTGTTGGTTCTTTTGGCTGTCCATGGTATATTCAATAATCATCTCCAGCACCATAATTCAAAAGCATCAATTCTTCTCCTGTCTCCCTTATTGAATGTCCACCTTTCACAACCATACGATGTGACTAAAAATACCATGGCATGAGTCAGACGCACCTTTGTCTTCAATGTGACATCTTTACTTTTCAATATTCTAAAGACATCTTTTGCCACAGCTTTTTCCCAAAGCAATGCGTCTTTTGATTTCTTCACTGCTGCTTCCACGGGTGTTGATTATAGAGCCAAGCAAAGCAAAATCTTGGACAACCTCAATCTTTTCTCCATTTATTGTGAAGTTGCGTGCTGACCCAGTGGTAAGGATTTTTGTTTTGTTGATGTTTAGTCATAACCCATAATGAAGGCTATGATCTTTGATCTTCATCAGTAAATGTTTTAAATCCTCTTCACTTTCAGCAAGCAGAGTTATATCATCTGCTATAACACAGGTTGTTAAAGAGTCTTCCTCCAATCCTGATGCTGCATTCTTCCTCATAAAGTCCAGCTTCTCAGATTATTTGCTCAGCATATAAAGTGAAGAGATATGGTGAAAGTATACACCCCTGACTCACACCTTTCTCAACTTTAAACCAAGCAGTGTTTCCTTGTTCTATTCGAACAACTGCCTCCTTGTTCACCTACAGATTCCTCATGAGTACAACTAGGTGCTCTAGTATTCCCATTTTCCAAAGTGTTATCCATAATTTGTTATGATGCACAGAGTCAAATGCCCTTGCATAGTCAATAAAACATAGATAGACATCTTTTTGATATTCTCTGCTTTCAGCTAATATCCACCTGACATCAGCAATGATGTCCCTGGTTCCCTGCCCTCTTCTGAATCCGGCCTGATTTTCTGGCAATTCCCTGTCTGTATACTACTGCAGTCGCTTTTGAATGATCTTTGGTAAAAATTTGCTTCTGTGGGATATTAATAATAGTGTCCGATAATTTCCACATTCAGTTGGATCCCCTTTTTTGGGAATAGGCACAAATATGTATCTCTTCCATTCAGTTGGCCAGGTAGCTGTTTTCCAAATCTATTGGTATAAACATGTTAGCACCTCCAGTGATGCATCTGTTTGTTGAAACATCTCTATTGGCATTCCATCAATTCCTGGAGGCTTGTGTTTTGTGAAAGCCAATTCTTTCAAGGCTGCTTCCACCAATCGTCCTTCAATACCATTGGTTCCTCTTCATATGCAACCTCTTGAAATGGTTGGTCATCTACCAAGTCTTTTTTGTATAATGACTTTGTGTATCCCTTCCATCTTCTTTTGGTGTTTCCTGTATCGTTTAACATTTTCTCTGTAGAATCTTTCACTATTGCCGCTTGAGGCTTGAATTTTTTCTTCACTTCCTTAAGTTTGAGAAACACAGAGCGTGTTCTTCCATTTTGATTTTCTGTCTCCAGCTTTTTGCACTTGTCATTATAATATTTGTTTTTGTCTTCTCAAGCTGCCTTTTGAAATCATCTGTTTAGTTCCTTAACTTCATCATGTCTTCCTTTTACTTTAGCTGCTCTATATTCAAGGGCAAGTTTCAGAGTCTCTTTTATCATGTAATTTGGTCTTTTCTTTTTTTTCCTGTCTTTCTAATAACCTTTTGCTTTTCTGTAAATGATATCTTTAATGTCATGTCACAACTTGTCTGATCTTCTGTCATTTGTGTCTAATGCATTAAATCTGTTCTTGAGGTGGTCTCTGAACTCAGGTGGGATATATTCAAGGTCATACCTTGGCTCTTGTACACTTGTTCTAATTTTCTTCCACTTCAGTTTCAACTTGCGTATGAGAAGTTGATGGTCTGATCCACAATCAGCACCTGGCCTTGTTCTGACATTTGATACTAAGCTTTTCCATCATCTCTTTCCACAAATGTAATCAATTTGGTTCCTGTATGCTCCATCTGGTGAAGTCCATGTGTATAGTCGCCATTTATGTTGGTGAAAAAATGTATTTTCAATGAAAAGGTCATTGGTCTGACAAAATTCTATCACGTGATCTCCAGCATCGTTTCTGTCACCAAGACCGTATTTTCCAAGACCCTTCTTGTTTCCAACTTTTGCATTCCAGTCACCAGTAATTATCAGTACATCCTGATTGCATGTTTGATCTATTTCAGATTGCAGAAGTTGGTAGAAATCTTCCTTTTCTTCATTTGTGGCCTTAGAGGTGGGTGCATAAATTTGAATACTAGTCATATTAACTGGCCTTCCTTGTAGGCGTGTGGATATTCAGTGGATATCAGTGACAGCACTGTATTTCAGGACAGATCTTGAGATGTCTTTTTTGATGATGGATGCAGCCCCATTTCTCTTTAGTTTGTCATTCCCAGCGTAGTAGACCATATGATTATCTGACTCAAAATGGCCCATGCCAGTCCATTTTAGCTCACTGATGCCTAGAATGTCAATGTGTATGAGCTCCATTTCTCTTTTACTGATTTCTAGTTTTCCTAGATTCATACTACATACATTCCATGTTCCAATTATTAATGGATGTTTACAGTTGTTTTTCCTCATTTTGAGTCATTCCACATGAGCAAATTGAGGTCCCTGGGGCTTTATTCCATTTCTGTCATCAATAAAGACTCTACTTTGAGAAGGCAACTCTTCCCCAGTAGTCTTCTGAGTGCCTTCCAACCTGGAGCACTCATTTTCTGGCACTACATCTGACATTTAGCTCAGTTTGTAGAGCACTGCTCTGCAGTCCCTGAGGTCCTGAGTTTGATTCCCAGCACTGCAAATATGGGAGAAGGACGTGGCAATCTACTCCCAAGGCAATTCCAAAACAATCAGGCATTGACAACCCTATGAGGGTTGCTATGAGTCAGACATGACTTGATGGCACCTAACAACAACATATCTGACAATATTTCTTTGCTATTCATAGGATTTTCCATGGCTAGTTGTTTTGGGAGTGGTTCGCCAGGTCCTACTCCCTAGTCTGTCTTAGCCTGGAAGTTCAGCTGAAACCTGTCCACCATCGGTGACCCTGCTGGTATCTGAGATACCGGTGTCATACCTTTCAGCCTCATCACAACACGCAAGCCCCCACAGTGTGGCAAACTGACAGCCATGTGGGGGGACAATGCATTAATTTCCTGTTTAAGCAGTTGGACAACTGAGAGTCCAAGTCAATGGGTCTTAGTCAGCAGCCACTGAGTATAGGTACCAAGCTGCCTATGGCATAGAGACTTACTAAGTAACTAATGATGTTTTCAGCTTAGGGATTGACAATAGTACAATTCACCTACCCTCTAGAGGACAAAGGTCTCCCTAATTGCCTCAGTTTCCTATGGACGCACCCCAGGAGAGCTAAGGCCACTTCAAGACTGGCTGTTGAGTGATAAACTAAGTTAATAACTCATTCAGCTGATGCAAAATTATAAAACCTACACTGGCTGTTGCAAGTCTAGGTGTTAGCTTGGCGGTAGCAGAGGGCCCGGAGCTGTGGGGCTCTCCTCTGGATGGGTGGGAAACCAGCATAAATCACTACCTTCACTACTCTGTAACCAGCACTCAGAGGATCCAGGACTAGAAATTTCCTTTCTTCCTTGACCAGGTTCCTTTTATGAAAAGCAGGGAGAAAGAGGCTGGGCAATGTGCCTGAATACATTATTTTACCACTACTTAGTTCCTACTTTCTTCTTTCACTAGAAACAAGGACAACTTTTCCCCTTTAACTAGGACCAAAATCTTCCCTTCTCCTCCTTGTTGTTGTTGTTGTTAGGTGCCGTCGAGTCGGTATCTGACTCATAGCGACCCTCATAGGGTTTTCAATGGCTGACTGTTTCAGGATTGCCTTGGGAGTGGATTGCCAGGTCCTTCTCCCATTTTTGCGCTGCTGGGAATTGAACTCGGGACCTCAGAGACTGCATCGCAGCACTTTACCAACTGAGCTATATCCCAGCCCTCTCCTCCTTTTTTGGGGGGGGGGCAATAAACATGAAGAGACAAATCTTATGAAAGACAGAGAATCTTACAAAAGATGGAGAAGCCATAGAGGCTGGGGCGGACGTTTCTCCTCAGAGTCTGTGGAAAAGCTGTTCCTTTTAAGCAGAGCAGTTGCTGTTATGAAGCATGAAACCACATTGTTCCTCTCTCCGTTCTGAATGGACCTGGTTAAGCTTTCAGTGTCAGTGTGAAAACAGGCAGGAGACAGAACGTATCCATGTCCAGCAGCTTTCAATAGAAGACGCTGAGGAGGACAGTGGTGTCAGGCATGAGATGTTCAGAATTCGCGAATGAGAGTACATGGCTTTCGTTGAATCTCTGAACTATCATCTGAAGGGAAGTTCGCTGAAGGAACAACATCACAGCAAACTAGGAGAATGTGCAATCTCTTAACACTGGGGAACGTCATAGCCACGTCACCACCTTCCCTCTATGTCCTGAAAGCAAAGTTCGGAATGATGGGTGTTGATCAGTCCATGCTCCGAGTGCGATGTCTCCAATGCCTTCGGCATCTGCCCAGACCCATGAGAAGGCAGGGCCAGGTCTTGACCATCAGCTCTCAGCTCTGTGTTGAATTTCTTTTTTTCTTTTTTTTTTTTTTTTGTTTTCCTGTACTGGGGGTTGAACCCAGGGCCTCGCGCCTGCATGCTCTGCAAGTGCTGGACCACTGAGCTGCACCCCCCGCCCATTTTTTTTTTTAACTTTTTGAGACAGGGTCTCGCTCAGGTATGCAGACTGTCTGTGGTCTTGAACTTGCGATCCTCCTGCCTCCGCCTCCCAAACTGCTGGGATTACAGGCGTGTGCCACCGTGCCCGGCTCTGTGTTGAATTTCTTAATGACGTAGTCCAGGCCAAAGCCTGCTTTGTGATGGTGTCCATCCGTTCCTTCTCACTTGTCACTGCTGAGGACACAGAGGCCCCATCTCCAGCGAGATGTTCTGGGAAGGACCACACTTAAGCTCCTTGACCTGTCAGCACAAAATCTGAGCAAGGGGGGCCCAGGCAGCAAGCTCGCAGCAGCGGGTCCACTGGGATCCCTCTTCTGAGTTCCCTTCTTTTTTTTTAATTGGAAATTTTTAATGTACACCTTAATGTGATTCATTCTGACATGCTTTTCATTGTGACATTTCCATATATGCATTGTGTTGTACGTTATTCATATAGGTTCCCCCTTACCCTCTTGTGTGCTTCTTCCTCCCCATGCCACCCCCCCATCAAAGACTTCTCTTCCATTTACTTGTCTTTTTATGATAATATTTTTCTATATATCCTTGGGTTCCAGTTCTGTTTAAGATAGAAACTTTTTCTGCAGTGAACTTTCTTTTTACCTTGTCAGAACATGCATTTTCTAGACCATCTATAACAATACCATTCTTAGCTTCTTGTTTCTTTTATTATGATCCGACCTTTGTATAGGATTTTTTCCTTCTTAGAATTTTGATTCCGCTTCCACATATGGGTGAGAACATGTGGTGTTTCTCTTTCTGAGCTTGTGTTCATTCACTTAAAATAATTTTCTCTAATTCCATCCATTTTGCTGTGAACGGCATTATTTCATTTTTTTATTGCTGAGTAGTATTCCATTGTGTATATGTACCATTGTTTTTTCATCCATTCTTCTGTTGAAGGGCACTTTGGTTGACTCCATATCCTTGCTATTGTGAAAAGTGCTGCATTGAACACGGAGATCCAGGTGTCTCTGTGGTATGATGACACATCTCTGTTTGGGTAAATTCCCAATAGCGTTATAGCTGGGTCATATGGTAGATCAATCTTTAGTTTTTTAAGATACCTCCATACTGATTTCCACGGTGGTTGGACCAATTTACAACTCCACTAGCAAAGTAAGAGTGTTCCCTTTTCTCTGCAACCTCGCCAGCATTTGTTGTTATTTGTTTTATTGACCTTGGCCATTCTTACTGGTGTAAGGTGAAACCTCTTCTGAGTCCCCTTCTAACTAACCACTCTGGTCTCACAATTGCAAAGGGCAGAAAGCGTAGAGAGAGTCTAGGACCAGACAGATGAGATTCGGTTCTATGTTCATGTCAGACACGGAACCTCTTCTCTCTTCCTACCCATCCACTGTTACAGGGATTATGAGTCCCTAGGGCCACACATAGGACTGGGGGTGGCTGTGAGTCTTGCTAACTCAGAGCTATATTCCTGAAGGGTCACTCATTTCTACAGTGTGCCCATAATAATAACTGGGCAAATATTGCCACTTAAGCTGAGTTCAATGAAATTTTAATGTTCGCAAAAATGATTTTTATGTTCTATTTTGTTCATTATACTTCAAAGTGAAAATATTTCTAATATTCCAGAGTGCAGGTAGAGTGGAGGTGGATGTTCTACAGTGTGTGTGAACTTAAGTTTATTATATTTAATGGATTACTATTATTATTGTTATTGCTACTACTATTACTACTACATAGCCTGCAGCTGTAGCCCTGTGGCATCCGATCCCATCAGATCTCAGAAGCTAAGCAGGGTCGGGCCTGGTTAGTACCTGGATGGGAGACCGCCTGGGAACACCAGAAGCTGTAGGCTTGGGAGAAGGACCTGGCAACCCCCTCCCAAAAATCAATCTGCCATTGAAAACCCTACGAACAGCAGAGACGCACTGACAGTAGTGTTTCCCCTGTTGTACAGAGGGTGGCTATGAGTCGGATACCGACTTGACGGCACCTAACAACAACAACATTACTACTACAGTTCTGGGAATTGAACCTGGGACCTCATACGTGCCAGGCAATTGCTCTACCACTGAGTTATACCCCCAGCCCTGAGTTTATTAAATAAATGTATGGGAAGACAATAATGAAATTTCCAAGAAAAATGTACCTGTTTTTAATATGAAGTTACGTATGGAGGGTAGACTATTTTGTGGTAGTGGTGGGTGGGAAAGGACCATTTCAGTTGGTATTTGGCGGTCTGAGCTGTTAGGTATCACTAAAGGGCATTTAAACAAATGGACACCGATGGGCATTGATTTCCTCATTGCAGAGTGAAGGCAGTAGTAATGTCTCCTTGTCGAGGGCGTTGTGGGGACCGACTGGAGAAACACACATAAGGCACTCAGCCTCTCCGACACACTGCAGGGGCTGCACTTAGAGGGAGACGGGATGCTATGCCAGAGCAAAGGGTCTTGAGTCAATGTCTGTTAGAATAAAGCCTGGGGAGTCACAAGTTTCTGGTAAAATGTGGAAGGAAACCAGGAGAGAATCTGAGGCGGGTAAAAATCTCACTATATTTGCGGATGAGCCTGCTGACTCAAATCAGGGAAACTGAGTAAGTGGCTCGTTTTGTCCATCATCAGATGAAACATTGTTGTTAGGTGCCGTCGAGTCGTATCTGACTCAGCGACCCTCATAGGGTTTTCAATGGCTGACTGTTTCGGGATTGCCTTGGGAGTGGGTTCCGACGTCCTTCTCCTATTTTTGTGGTGCTGGGAATCGAACTCGGGACCTCAGAGACTGCAGAGCGGCGCTCTACCAGCTGAGCTAAATCCCAGCCCCAGATGAAAAATGATGATTCCTATAAGCAGCCAACAAGCCTCCGGGTCAGTCAGCACCAGACCAGTAGGTCAGACAGAAGGCAGTGGGCACCATGGGAGCCACAGTTTGACTTTAATCCTGCAGTGGGCCCGGGAGCTAAAGGGACAGAAATCGGGCTCATTTCTAACTTGTACGTTGCACAAGTAACAGGGTTCACCATGGGTGGGGGAGGAAGTAGCTCTGCCCTGGAAAAAGCAGAGAGGAGTAAAGGGGAAGAAAACACCTAGCACCCAGTAGGTGCTGCAGTAACACTTGTTGACTGACTGAATGGTTGCCTCGCGGACTGACTGACTGCATGGCCATCAGCTGAGGGGCGTGGTCTCGCAGATTATCTCATGCTCCTTTTTGCTCCATGCAGGGCAATAGGGAATTGCCAAGGCAAATGGCAGTAGAGGATTTGGGTGAAGGACTTCTGTGAGCATTTATGCAAGTCCACTTTGCAGGCAGGCTGTCCTTCCTTGCTACAACACCTTGAAAGCAATACCCCCGTCAGAATAGGGACTCTATGTTCACACATAATGAAGATACTCTGTTCCAGCACCAGTTCATCCATTCCATGGCTTTTACACAGCATTTTGTGCAGTTGTTTGCTTGTTAGGTGCCGTCGAGTCGTGTCTGACTCATAGTGACCCTCATAGGGTTTTCAATGGCTATTTCAGGGTTGCCTCTGGAGTGGATTGCCACATCCTTCTCCCATTTTGTGCAGTAGCTGTTGGAAAAGGCAAGAAAGAAAAGTTTCAATTTGGCAGTAAGCTGTGGAGGTGTGGGGCGGTGCTTTCTAAGACAACAGTTGGAAAGCTATTGAAGCAATATTACCAATAATCAGCCTGCAACCATACCTCTGTGGTGTCTGATCCCGTCAGATCTCGGAAGCTCAGCAGGGTCTGACCTGGTTACTGCTTGGATGGGAAACCACCTTGGGAACACCAGGGGCTGTAGGCTTGGGAGAAAGACCCGGCAACCCACTCCCAAGAAATGATCAGCCATTGAGAACCCTATGAATAGCAGAGAAGCACTGAGAATACCATTTCGTCTGTTGTACGTAGGGTCACTATGAGCCGGTACTAACTTGACGGCACCTAACAACAACACCACAAATACTCAGGGATTTAGAGAGGTGCAGAACACACATGAGCTGGAATCAGCAGACTGTTTGTCTTTTGATTTTTGCTTTGTTCTTGCTGAAGTATAGGTGGGATGTGCACAGAGCAAAATGGGAAGGCATTTCGGTCAGGGAGGGTGCGAGCCTAGCATGTTCATGCATAGAGGGTACTTGTTGTGGTGGTTGTTGTTAGGTGCTGTCGAGTCGAGTCTGACTCATAGCGACCCTCATAGGGTTTTCAATGGCTAACTGTTTTGGGACTGCCTTGGGAGTGGGTGCCACGTCCTTCTCCCATTTTGCAGTGCTGGGAATCGAACTCCAGACCTCAGAGACTACAGAACAGCACTCTACCAACTGAGCTAAATCCCAGCCCATAGAGGGTACAGAGGAAGTTTATTTCTAGAACAGGAAGAAGGTGGGAGGTGCTGGTGGCTCCTATTGGCAACGGCACCTATTTGTTAATCCACAAGGGAGGGTACAATGAGATGGTAGAGATTCTTAGCTGAAGAGATTATATTTACACTTGTGGGCATGAAAAAAATAATGGAGATTTGGGATCAGAAAATGACCTGCTAGTTGGGCACAGTGGTGCACACCTGTCATCCCAGCCACTCAGCAGGCTGAGCCAGGAGGATCACAGGTTCAAGGCCAGAAGCAGTCTGTGTAACTTAGTGAGACCCTGTCTAAAAAAAAAAAAAGTGGGCTGGGTGTTCAGCTCAGTGATAGAACACTTGCATAGTACGTGTGAGGCCCTGGGTTCAACCCCCAAGTACTGCAAAAAAGGAAAAAGAAAATGACATGTTTGCCTAAGGTTGGTAACAGAAGGGATATGGAAGCAAAGAGCAGAGGTAACAGACCCCTGATGCAGTGAGGTAGATTGAGATGTTGGGGTTTATACTGATGTTTGGGCTGTAAGAAAAGGAGTTAAGTGTAGAAAAACAGTCAAAAAGGGCTCCAAGGTTTTGACCCATTTAAGACACTGGGAATGTATATCAGCACTGGTGAAAATACTGTTCTAACGTGAGGTTTTAGAGGATAGGGTAGTAGGGAAAAGAGATAGGTATGATTGTGTAGAATTCAAATTTATAATAGTTCTTATAAAAAGAAGCAGGGATTTCTTATATTAATTTTGGCCAGAGGTATTCAACTGTCTGACAAAGAACACTAAATTTTGAATTGGGGAATAAATCTGACACCAGCAGCATGCAGCATTGAAAAGCCACTTCACTTCTGGTGACCTGGGCTTCCTGACACCTCAGGTGTGGGAACTAGAGGAGGTACCTACCCCTGGGTGTCCTCGGCGCCTGACCTTCTGTGGCTTCCTGGAACAGGCCAAGCACCTGTTTCCAATTTAAGCTCTTATGTGAGCTTCCTTATTCTTTAAGCCTGCCTTTTTAGTAAGCTGCCACATTTATTACCGGGCTTGTAGTCATTTCCTTTTATTCCAAAGAGAATATATATTCCATTTTTCGGCTCTAGCCTTTCCGCATTACAGACCCACAGCGTTGAAACTGCCTTGTGAGGACTTACCTGCTGCAATAAGGAGCACCTTGTGGCCGCCTTGACCCTGGACTTTGCTCTTTCTGTCTGGGGCTCCTTCCTCTCCCAGTCCCCCGCTCCAGGCCAAGTCTCAGAGCAGAGCTCAGACGCTCTGCTTTTCATGACTCACTTTTCTAACCCCTTCTCTGCGTTCAGATACCACGGTGTTAACTGTGGTTATCCAAATTAGCCTGTGCTCTCAGTTAGGCACCTAATTGTTGTTGTTGTTGTTAGGTGCCATCGAGTCGAGTCCGACTCACAGCGACCCTCATAGGGTTTTCAGTGGCTGACTGTTTCGGGATTGCCTTGGGAGTGGGTTGCCATGTCCTCCCATTTTGCAGTGCTGGGAACCGAACACAGGACCTCAGAGACTGCAGAGCAGTGCTCTTCCAACTGAGCTAAATCCCAGCCCTAGTTAGGCACCTAAGAAAAACAAAAACAGGCCCAGAGGGGGAAAAAAAATCACGTCAGGCCTAAAGATGTTCTGGCAGAAGTTGGTAGAGGTGGGGGGGATTCTGACGCCGCCTTTCCATGGCAAAGAGAAGCTTCTTGGAAAGCCAGACACAAAGAGTGACATGGGCCCTGGGGCCCTGGGAACCAGGCCGTGAGCACCTGGGCCTCGGAGATGTTAAAATCCAAGCCGCGCTGGGAAGCCCAGCAGACGCTGCGCTGTCCACAGGCCTTCCGCCTTTGCTCTTTCCATACCAACAGCTTAACTTTAGCTGTCAGCCATGACCTCGGACTGAGGCCGTTGAAGGCTGCTGACCACTCCATCCTCAGTACAGGCCAGAAAGGCAGCTCAGAGAATAAACCCCCTTCCGAGAGCCGGGCACGGTGATGCATGACTGTAATCCCAGTGGCTTGGGAGATGGAGGCAGGAGGATCACAAGTTCGAGACCAGAGGCAGTCTGCGTCATTTAGTGAGACCCTGTCTCAAAAAGTAAAAAAAAAAAAAAAAAAAAAGTGCTGTGGGCGCAGCTCAGTGGTCCAGCACTTGCAGAGCATGCAAGGGCGAAGCCCTGGATACAACCCCCATTACCGCAAAAAAATAAAATAAAATAAATAAACCCCCTTCCCAAGACATGGTGGCTAAACCCGGGCTCTGGGGCCTCTTAGGGGCAGGAGGCAGGGACAGCTCCAAAGCCTGTTTCCCACCATCTCCCAGGTCTGTGGTGGGCTTCAGCTCCAGCTATGTGCAGCACAATGAGCGGTTGGAAAATGCCCTCGTTAGCTCCCTGCCCTCCTGCCCTACTTCCCACCCCTTGGCTGTGTGTACCAGGATTGCCTTCCAGATAAATGACTTGCGCCTGATTGTTGGCTCAAGGCCATTTCTGAGTGAGCCCAAATCGAGATGGAAAGGACCTTTTATTCACTCATTCAGACATCAGGTACCTGGTTGATGTCACATTTGAAGGTGTCGCAGTCAATGAATCAGACCAAAACCCCTACCTTAGAGCAGGTAACAAGTATATTTAGCAACTTCCATAGAGAATGCTTGTTGTTGTTGTTGTTGTTAGGTGCCCTCGAGTGGGTATCCGACTCATAGCAACCCTCATAGGGTTTTCAATGGCTGACTGTTTTTCTTTCAGGATTGCCTTGGAAGTGGATTGCCGGGTCCTTCTCCCAATATAGAATGCTAGGGCCTGGGATTTAGCTCAGTTGGTAGAGCGCTACTCTGCAGTCTCTGAGGTCCTGAGTTCGATTCCCAGCACAGCAAAAACAGGAGAAGGATGTGGCAACCCACTCCCAAGGCAATCCCAAAACAACCTGCCATTGAAAACCCTATGAGGGTTGCTATGAGTCGGACTCGACTCGACAGCACCTAACAGCAACAACAACATATAGAATTCTAGAAGATAATCAGGGCTGCAGAGAACAAGAAGGCAGGTCAAAGGGGCTGAGGAGTGTGGGGTGGAGGTGTGTGTTACGAATGTCAAAAGGGCAGTCAGGGAATGTGTCACTCAGAAAGGATGTTTGACGACTATGTGAAGGGGTAAAAGGTAGAGCCAGGTACGGTGGCGCACGCCTGTAATCCCAGTGGCTTGGGAGGCGGAGGCAGGAGGATCGTGAGTTTGAGACCAGAGGCAGTCTGTGTAACTTAGCGAGACCCTGTCTCAAAAAGTAAAAAAATGGGCTTGGGGGTGCAGCTCACTGGTCCAGCACTTACAAAGCATGCAGGCGCGAGGCCCTGGGTTCAACCCCCAGTGCAAAAAAAAGGGGTGTGTGAAGGTTCACCCATTTGGATTCTGCAGACATCTTTGCAGCCTGAGGCAGCAGGAAGAGCAGAGAGATGAAAACGTGACTGGTGTGTTCAGGGAACCCCAAAAGGCCTGGCTTTTCAGAAAGTCGAGGGAGAGAGTCAGAGGTGGATGTGAGCGGAAATGGGTATAGGACGCAGGGCATGACGTCTTCCTGTGAAGACCCAGACAATGCAGAGACACAGGAGCGTTTGGAAGACAGCGTGATGTGACCCAACCTACGTGTGACGTTATGCGGCCCCTCAGGCTGCTGCGGGGAGGACTGAGGCGGGGCTGGTCTCTTGGGGGGCAGATTCTGCATGAGGCATGCAGTCTGACTTCGCTTGCTGCTCCACGGAAGACCCTCCTATGAAGGTCAGCTGATTAGTTTGTCCCACCCAGATACCCCAGGACAATCTCCCCACCTCAAGACCCATAATTTAGTTATATCTGCAAAGTCCCTTTTGCCATGGAAGGGCCCAGGGATAGAGTGTGGACGTGTTTAGGGCATTGTTTAGCCCACCACATGGAGTACAAGAGGAAGAGAGCCCAATTCATGGTTTTTTCACTCTAATGATGAAAAAGCCATTGCTTCCAGGTGAAGCTGATTTGTAAAGGGGAAGGAAAGAAGGTGTTCAGTAGACATGTTAATCTTGAGATGCATCTATCAGACGTTTGTGATGATTTTTTGATGTGTCAACTTGGCTGTTGTTGTTGTTAGGTGCCGTCGAGTCGGTATCCGATTCATAGCGACCCTCATAGGGTTTTCAATGGCTGACTGTTTCGGGATTGCCTTAGGAGTGGATTGCCAGGTCCTTCTCCCATTTTTGTGGTGCTGGGAATCAAACTCGGGACCTCAGAGACTGCAACGCAGTGCTCTACCAACTGAGCTAAGGCTACATCCCCAGTTATTCACTTGTAGGGGGGGAATATTTTTGCCTCGTCTGTCAAAAGGTTCATGCTTGATACTTCATAAAAAAGGCAGATTAAAAAGAGAAAAGCATACAAACTTGTTTAATAAATGCTTAATACGACATTGGACCCTTCACACTTAAAGACTCTGTATAAGTGAGATTTTGTCACTATGGCAGAAAAAAATCAATCCAAACAAACTTTTGGGGAAAGAGGTTTTTCATTGAGAGCTCACAGTTAGAAGATCCGTCCATAATGGCAGCAGGGCAGGCATGGCAGCAACAGCAGCGGCAGGGCTTGTGGTACACGACCTCACGGCATGGTGGACCAGGAATAGAGAGAAACGTGGGCTCCAGGTCTAGGGTGGAAACCTCCAAAGACCCTTCCCCCGTGACTCACTTCCACCAAGCTAGACCTACCTCCCAAACTTCCACCACCTCCCAGGACAGCACCATCAGCTTGGGACCAAACATTAAAGCCCTTGACCTTTGTTCTTGTTGTTAGGTGCCGTCGAGTCGGTATCTGACTCATAGAGACCCTCATAGGGTCTTCAATGGCTGATAGTTTCAGGATTGCCTTGGGAGTGGATTGCCAGGTCCTTCTCCCATTTTTGCGGTGCTGGGAATGGAACTCGGGACCCAGAGACTGCAGTGCCGCGCTCTACCAACTGAGCTAAATCCCAGCCCCCTTGATCTTTAGGGGACACTTTATATTCAAACCTTGACAGACCCCAGTGACCCAGGGAAAAGTGTGTGTTTATGGATAGGTAGGAAGAAGTGTGATGGTGAATGAGAGTGTGCTCTGGCTGGGCTCTGTGGCAAACACCTGGAATCCCAGAGACTTAGAAGCTGAGACAGGAGCTTCACAAATTCAAGGCCAGAGGCAACCTGTGCAATTTAGCTGGACCCTATCTCAAAATAAGGGCTGGGGGATTTAACTCAGTTGGTAGAGCACTGCGCTGCCCTCTCTGAGGTCCCGAGTTCAATTCCCAGCACCGCAAAAATGGGAGCAGGACCTGGCAATCCACTCCCAAGGCAATCCCGAAACGGTCTGCCATTGAAAACTCTATGAGGGTCACTATAGTCAGATACCGACTCGACGGCACCTAACAACAACAACAACAATCTCAAAATAAAGAATACAGATGCGGTTGGGGGTGTGGCTCCGTGGTGGAGCATCTGCCTAGCATACTCAAGGCCCTGAGTTCAACTCCCAGTACTGCCAAATAAAAAAGTGCATGGTTTTGCCATAACCTGGGGAGAACATAGCAAGACCTGTTTGCTCCGATTATTCTTGGCCTCTTTGCAAGACACCCTTCCACCCAGGGACAGAGCAGGACGCCTGTTCCTTTAGGGTATTCAGGAGAGAAGGGAGGCAGAAAATGATGAAGGGAAATCTCAGTTTCCATGACCCACTTCAGGAGATAGGGAGCAAGAGGTCAGAGAGACCGTCCGGCTTCTGTGGCCTCCTTTTCCTTCATCTTAAATTACTCTGTGGGCTGGGATTTGGCTCAGTTGGTAGAGCGCTGCGCTGCAGTCTCTGAGGTCCCGAGTTCAATTCCCAGCACCGCAAAAATGGGAGAAGGGCCTGGCAATCCACTCCCAAGGCAATTCCGAAAACAGTCAGCCATTGAAAGCCCTATGAGGGTCGCTATGAGTCGGATACCGACTCAACAGCACCTTACAACAACAACAAGTTACTCTGTATGCCACGGTGCCATATTTGGGGTAGCATTTCCTGTACCCCATCACAATCCATTAACCGAAGTGCTGTTGTGAAGGTACTTCGTTGACGTGATTAAAGTCTGTAACCACCTGATTTATTTTTATTTATTGGTTTATTTTTTGCAGTGCTGGGGATCAAATCTGGGGTCTCGTGCATGGTAGGCAAGCACTCTACCACCGAGCCACGGCCCCAGCCACCAACTGACTTTACTAAGGGTGATTATCCTAGAAACCGCGGATGGGCCGGACCCACTCAGTGGAAAGGCCTTCAGAGCCAGCAGGAGGGCACCTGGTGAGGAGGTCAGTCCTCCTCCACCCACATGGCAGCTCCAGCCTGCCCTTCCACCTGGCTTCCGCCACGGATTTCAGACTGTGTGAGCCAGTTCTTGGCAATGCGTCTCCATGTTTTCCTCTCGCTGGTTTGTTTCTGTGGTTGACCCGTGGCTGTCCCGAAGTTCAAGGGCAGATGTGAAGGAGGAAGTGGGAGCACGAGTCTGGAGCCCAACAGTTGGCTTGGGGTGTAGACACGCCGCTTTAGTGTTGGGGTACAGACACGCTGCTTCAGTGTTGGGGTGCTGACACATGCTGCTTTAGTGTTGGGGTGCAGATGCACTGTTTTAGTGTTGGGGTACAGACATACCACATCAGTGTTGGAGTGAAGACACATGCTGCTTTAGTGTTGGGGTGCAGACATGCTGCATCAGTGTTGGGGTGCAGACACATGCTGCTTTGGTGTTGGGGTACAGACATGCCACATCAGTGTTGGGGTGCAGACACATGCTGCTTCAGTGTTGGGGTGCAGACATGCCACTTTAGTGTTGGGGTACAGACACGCCACATCAGTGTTGGGGTGTAGACACACTCTGCTTTAGTGCTGGGGTGCATACACACTGCTTCAGTATTGGGGTGCAGACATGCTACATCAGTGTTGGGGTGTGGACATGCCTCTTCAGTGTTGGGGTGCAGACACACTGCTTTAGTGGTTGGGGTACAGACACGCCACATCAGTGTTGGGGTGCATACACACCACTTTAATGTTGGGGTGCATACATACCACATTATTGCTGGTGTGCAGACACACCACATTATTGCTGGGGTGCAGACAGGCTGCTTTAGTGTTGGGGTGCAGACACACCACTTCAGTGTTGGGGTGCAGACAAACCATGTTAGTGTTGGGGTGCAGACATGCCCACATTAGTGTTGGGGTGCATACACCATTTCAGTGTTCGGGTGCAGACATGCCCACTTCAGTGTTGGGGTACATACACCACTTTAGTGTTGGGGTGCAGACACACCGCTTTAGTGTTAGGGTGCAGACATACCACTTCAGTGTTGGGGTACATACACCACTTCAGTGTTGGGGTGCAGACATGCCCACATTAGTGTTGGGGTGCATACACCACTTTAGTGTTGGGGTGCAGACACACCGCTTTAGTGTTAGGGTGCAGACATACCGCTTCAGTGTTGGGGTGCAGACACCTACTTCAGTGTAACAAGGTGTTGAAACATTGGCACGAGGGACGTCTACGCTCGAGCTCCGTTCAGGAAGGTGAAGGACCCAGGGCGCGTGCTTCAGCTTCCAGCACAGGGCGGTCATGGCTGCCAGACCTCTGGCCTTTTCCAGCAAAGTGGGGTGCTCGACACCCGTGGGAGCCTTGAGTGAAAAGGTTGGGGAGGGAGGGAGGGAGGCCCAGCAGGAGGGAGCTCTTGGTGTCCATTGTGTCCACAGGAAGTGGGCTCTGCCCCACATACCAGAGATACGTGTAGCGAGGAGCGCGGGAGAGCAAGGAAATGTTTCCTGGCTCTCTACACTGGGTAGAGTGTTGGTCTGAGCTCTCTGAGGTCCTGGGTTCGATCCCCAGCACCACAAAAATGAGAGAAGGACATGGAAAGCCATGGAAGCCCACTGCCAAAACAATCCCCCAAATCAGCCATTGAAAACCCTCTGCAGGGCAGAGGAGCACTGACAGTGCCAGGGATGGTACAGCGTCAAGGAGCGTTTCATCTGTTGTACACAGGGCTGCTATGAGTCAGGCCTGACTCGATCGCACCCAACAACAACAAACAAACTCATGTGACACACATAATTACTATTAAGAAGATTACATTATTCCTGGTAACCATCCAAACCTACATTCTTTTTCATGTGACATGAAGTCAAAATGGCTTTATTTGTTTGCTCCTTGAAGCGAAGTCTGGGCAATGGAAGATGGGCTGAGCATTGCGTTGATGGGAGAGGATGGGGTCAGCTATGGGAGACAGCGAACTGGACACACAGGATGAGGCCACAGAAAGGAGCCCTCAGGAGCTGAGAGTCAGGCCCTGATGACACGTTGTCCTCTGCCAAGTGGAGGTGCGGGGTCCAGGCCAAGGGACAGTCTGCTGCTGTGGCACCTGTGCCTTGGGGACAGGAAGGGTGGTGCCAGGAGGGCGGGCAAGACAGAGGAGGACGCCACAGGCCAAGGCAGGACAGGAGGCTGCGTCCACGCAGGGGCCATGCCGAGTCTGCTGCTGTGGCACCCGTGCCTTGGCGGCAGGAAGGGCGGCAGGCAAGCCAGTGGAGGATGCCATAGGCCAAAGCAGGACAGGAGGCTGCGTCCACGCAGGGGCCATGCTGAGGGGGCCTCCCGCGGGAGGGTGGCCGCTCTGACCGGGACAGCACGGCCCTCCTGGGCCCTTCCAGGCCTGCACAGGGGCCTCCTCTCCGAGCCTGTGGCTGGCTGGGGCCCATCGAGGTGAGCCGGCTGCCCTGGGAGAGACACAGGGACAGGTCCCCAGAGGGAACCGTGCGTTACTCTCTCACGTGCACAGTGTGAGCACATCCACCTGAGGCCAGGCAGGAGCCACCAGGAAACTGGAGAGAGCCCAGGGCTTCCATCCACACCCCAGTTTCCATGAGGCAGTGAATAAGCTTCTCACAGCACTTTTATTTAACACACAGTGTCACGGCAGTGATAACAAAGAAAAAGCTGGGTGCGGTGGCGCACGCCTGTCATCCCAGCGGCTCGGGAGTCGGAGGCAGGAGGATCGCAAGTTCGAGACCAGAGGCAGTCTGCATAACTTAGTGAGACCCTGTCTCAAAAAGTGAAAAAATGGGCTGGGGGCGCAGCTCAGTGGTCCAGCACTTGCAGAGCATGCAAGCACGAGGCCCTGGGTTCAACCCCCCGTACCGCCAAACAACAACAACAACAACAAAAGCTAAACAAAACAAAACAGAAAAACAAATAAAGAACAGCCATGAAAACTGTATGCATTAAATAAAAGTGCCGTGAGAAGCTCCTTCACTGCCTCAGGGAAACTGAGGCGGCCATTGTTACTACTTCTCTAACTTGCCCCGTTACATTACTAAAAAACACCAAACCTTAAAATCGAAACAAGAAAACCAGGCTAGTGCTGTTGGATTAAATTCTCAAATTGGATATCTACTGAAGAAATGTGTTGAACAGTTACTGAAGACCCCACTTGGTGAAGCACTGTTTAGAAAATAAAATCCTGTGTTTGACACAGTGGTAACAACTCCAAGTATTTGGTCCTTTTTTTCGTTTTAACTTTTCCCCCCAGTTGGTGGGTGGGCTAACTAAACAGACTTTTTACATGGTACTTTGCTATTTTCTAAACAGAGCTGCAATGCTTGTTCTCTGGTTTACATACAATGTATTGTTTTTTAAAGCAAAGCATCCTTATAAACACCATATTTCAGAGATGAAGCATTGCAGGAAATAATTATATAAGTTGTTTTACATTTGCGTGACATTTTCTACTATTTCTCATTTTGTTTTCCATGTGTTTTTAAAATAACTAGGCTTAAACCTTAAAATTATACTAATGTCCTTAATGGAGTTATTTGTTTTTGTCTTATTAGACTAAAAGTTTGGGAGAATGGGAGAATTTGCTTTGGACTGTTAAGATGTATCTTCTGAGAAGTAAATGCATTTTTTTGGGAGGGTGCTGGGGGTTGAACCCAGGGCCTCACACTTTCATGCTCTGCAAGTGCTGGACCACTGAGCTGCACCCCCAGCCCTTTTTTTCTTTTTTTTAACTTTTTTGAGACAGGGTCTCACTAAATTACGCAGACTGCTTCTGGTCTCGAACTTGTGATCCTCCTGCCTCTGCCTCCCAAACTGCTGGGATTACAGGCATGCACCACCGTGCCCGGCAAAATTAAATGCTTTTTAAGGTCTGTTCAAGAGGTTTTCGATGAATATTGAGAGCAGAAAAATAAAACTATGTGACTAAACAGTAACAGATAAGACAACTGTCTTATTTAGATAATAAAACAATAAAAATTAATTTGCTGCCCTGCGATCTGAATTTCTTAAAATTAGAACATTATTACTTGCTGACTGCCATTATGGACCTCATATAGAGAAAGAACAAGTTCATGGCAGTCAGAGATCACAATGCTCATTAAATTCTGCTTGTTGTGGTTGTTAGGTGCCATCGAGTCGGTATCTGACTCATAGCGACCCTCACAGGGTTTTCAATGGCTGACTGTTTCGGGATTGCCTTGGGAGTGGGTTGCCAAGCCCTTCTCCCATTTTTGCGGTGCTGGGAATTGAACTCGGGACCTCAGAGAGTGCAGTGCAGTGCTTTACCAACTGAGCTAAATCCCAGCCCCTAAATTCTGCTTTGGTTAACAAAAATTGTCACACAGAATAAGATTCATGTTTAAAAAGACCGTTAAACTTTTGTTCCTATGCCGGTACAGCACTGGCCCTATTATCAGATGTTTTACAGGTGTCTTTCTGAAAGTTCTGATATGGTTCCTATGGTTCTGCCCAGATGGGAAGGTGCCTCGTAGGACAGGTGAAAATACTGGGACCCTAGAACTGGAGAGGGTGTGGTTCAGGAGGCATCTGCTTCTAAAAAACTGCACTTAAAATAGAAACTCTGTGGAAAGGAACTTGCTCCAACTGTGTGAAAAATGTCTTTGCTGTGCAGTTAGATTATACGCTAATTGGAAAAGGGCTACATCATTTTCCTTGGGCCTGGGATTTAGCTCAGTTGGTAGAGCACTGCTCTGCAGTCTCTGAGGTCCCTTGGGCCTGGGATTTAGCTTAGTTGGTAGAGCACTGCTCTGCGGTCTCTGAGGTCCCAAGTTCGATTCCCGGCACCGCAAAAATGGGAGGACATGGCAACCCAATCCCACAGCAATCCCGAAAATAATCTGCCATTGAAAACCCTATGAGGGTCGCTATGAGTCGGATACCCACTTGACGGCACCTAACAACAACAACAACATCGTTTTCCTTACCCTCCCAATAGGAATTATTAGAGCACTTTATGCCATGACACGGATGTTCTGCAGTTTCAATGCGAGTTTGCGGATGGACTCATGACAGAGATCCAGGAGAGCTGCTCGGCAGAGGTGAGCGCGGCTGCCTGGGCTAGGGACAGGGCGGCTCCGAGAGGAGACGTCCAAGCTCAGAGCTCGTTGTCAGAAGTCAGCAGACCATGGGGTCCTACCAGGTTCAGAACACATTCGGGGCCGTGTCAGATGGCCAGCGCCGCGTGTTGAGAGTAACTCAGAGGAACTTGAACACCCAGAGAGGGACACGTGCAAGTCCGGGAGAGGACCCTGTTGGTGGAGGTGATTTTGACTGAAGCTCCTCTTCCACTGTCCAGGACCTGTGTAATCTTCAGAGCCAATCATTTCATCTTTCTGGTTCTCAGCTTTATGCAGGACATCTATACAACAAAGGCGTGGATGTGATGAATAATTTATAAAGTTGTTTTAGTCTTAAAATTCCAGAGTCTTTGACAGGACGCTGTGAGGTGATAGCTAAGGGTGGCTGCAAAGGACTCTTGGGGGCTTCTCCTGTGCACCCACTAGCTTTTTGTGTGTGGGGGGGGTGGGTGTGTGTGGTACTGGGGGTTGAACCCAGGGCCTCGCTCCTGCATGCTCTACAAGTGCTGGACCACTGAGCTGCACCCCCAGCCCGTTTTTTTACTTTTTGAGACAGGGTCTCGCTGTTACACAGACTGCCTCTGGTCTTGAACTTGCGACCCTCCTGCCTCCGCCTCCGGAGACACTGGGATGACAGGCATGCGCCACCCCACCCAGCCCTACTAGCTTTTATTATTTAGGACAGGGGTAGATACCACAAACGCTGAGGTCATTTACATTTTTGTTATTTTTAAACTCATGTCAGCTATAATCATCTTGAAACCCAAAGTATTCGGTTGCGAGTGTGAGTTATTTGGTAAAAGCGTCCAAAAGCACTGTGTAGAATATGAGAATATGAGACATAAACCGTGTCTGTGTGGTATCCTGGAGAAGCTAGTTCCTTACCCAAAAGAGAGAAAGTTGACTTTTTGAAGGGGGGAAGTAAGGAGGGATGTGACTGGATCTTGGGTGGTGATGTATCCCTGGAAAGTCACTCTCTGCCCATTTTTTCAGGCAAGTTCTGAATGGGTAGCCATAAGAAAACGCTATGGTCTGAGATGTTGTTGTTAGGTGCCATAGAGTCAGTATCCGACTCATAGCGACCCTCATAGGGTTTTCAATGGCTGACTGTTTTGGAATTGCCTTGGAAGTGGATTGCCAGGTCCTTCTCCCATTGGTCTGAGATACCCCTAAAATTATTTTGGGGTATCTCAGACCATAGCGTTTCAAGGAGTTTGCCCGTTCCACAGAGGAGCCTGCCCCCGCCAAGGCATCTGAGCAGTAGGGTAGCGTGGTGAAGAGAGCCACAGTAAAATACCTGGGGGGCAGCCTTATAGAATCCCATGCTCCTGTTGTTGTTGTTGTTGTTGTTAGGTGCTGTCGAGTCGATATCCGATTCATAGCGACCCTGCATACAACAGGTGAAACACTATTGTCAGTGCTTCTCTGCTATTCATAGGGTTTTCAATGGCAGATTGATTTTTGGGAGGGGGTTGCCAGGTTCTTCTCCCAAGCCTACAACATCTGGTGTTCCCAGGAGGTCTCCCATCCAAGTACTAACCAGGCCCGACCCTGCTTAACTTCCAAGATATGATGGGATCGGATGCCACAAGGCTATGGCTGTAGGCTTCCCATGCTCTTAGCAATATGGAAAGCAGGATCCGCATCCTCAAGAAGAGCATAGAAGTGCCTGAAAGAGGGCCAGGCGAGGAGGAATATTACACCGACAGGAAGATAAAGAGTGAGTTGCTCTTGGGCAACGGAGATTCAGGTAAACACATGCCTTTTGATTTACATGTTGTGGAGTTGGTTGTTGCTGCCTAAGCACACATGGGGGCCGGCACACGGAATCCAGTATGGGGGTCCACTTGTCTCTTGCTCCCCAATGATCAGATTACTAAGTGTAGTGCCAAAAATGTATTGTTCAAGTGCTGCGGACTGAATGTTGTCTCCTTAGGATTCACGCATTGACGCTGCAACCCCTAACCTGATAGTGTTTGGAGATGAGACTTTGAGGGGGGAACTAGGAGGAGGTCAAGGGGTGGGAGCCCCCAAGACGGGATTAGAGCTTTTTTTGTTTCGTTTTCTGTTTTGCGGTACTGGGTGGGAGTTGAACCCAGAGCCTCAGGATTAATTTGCAAATTGCAAATACTCTGCCACTGACCTGTACCCCCAGGACCCCTGCGACCTTTTTTTATTTTATTTTTTTTTCATTTTTTATTTTGAGACAGGGTCTCACTACATTCCTCAGGCCGCCTCTGGTCTTGAACTCTCGATCTTCCTGCTCTGCTTCCTGAGTTGCTGAGATTATAAGCGTGTGCCATGGCATCCAGCCCGGGGTCAGAGCTCCTATGAGGAAGACCAGAGAGGTGGTACTCTCTCTCCCAGCCACGTAAAGGCGTGGGACCCCAGCTGTGCCTCATGTGGTTCAATATGCCAGGAAGAGAGCCCTCGACAAAGCTGGACCACACTGGCATCCCAATATTGAACTTCCAGCTTCCAGGGTAGTGAGAAAATAAAGTTCTGCTGTTTAGCCTCCTACTCTATGGTGATATTCTATTATGGCAAACTGAGCAGACCAAGATACCAAGCCAGGCCGCTTTGGAGAATCAAAGGGGACATTAAATTAATTACAATTTTATTCTTGAAATATTTCTTTCTTGAACAACCAATTAGCTGTATTATTTATATCAATGACTTATAAAATAGTTTTTTGCAAAAATTATTTTCAAAAACTACTTTGTTTCTAAAAAATAAAACAATATGTAGTTTCATAGATTAAGTCAAAATATGGAAATGTTGGCAGAGCACCGCTCTGCAGTCTCTGAGGTCCCAAGTTCAATTCCCAACACCAAAAAAATGGGAGAAGGATGTGGCAATCCACTCCCAAGGCAATCCCAAAGCAATCAGCCATTGAAAATCCTATGAGGGTCACTATGAGTCAGATACGAATTAATGACTTGATGGCACCTAACAACAATAACAACAAACACTAAATGTGGTACAAACCATATCTTTCTTTCTTTCTTTCTTTTTTTTTATTAGAAATTTTTAATGTACATCATAATGTGATTCATTTTGACATGCTTTTCGTTGTGACAATTTTCATATATGCAATTTGATAAGCATTATTCATATAGGTTACCCCTTACCCTCCTCTATGTTTCCCCCCTCCCCCCTTCCTATCTAAGTTTCCCATCCAAGTCTTCTCTATCTTTTACTATAT
>VMDO01025447.1:0-28223 GCA_007922755.1 Pedetes capensis
GGAGGAGGGAGGCGGCAGCGGCAGGCAGAGGAAGAGGAGGAATGAAGAGGAGGAAGGGAGAAAGAGGAGGAGGAGGAGGAGTAAAAGGATGTGGAGGAGGAAGAATGGGGAATTAGAGTGGGAAGACAATTAAGGATGGTTTTCCACTTAGGGAGGAGTAACGTCTGAAGGTCCCCACATGTCTGTCATCTTCTTATGCTGTTGGGGATTGCATGTTGTGGTGATGGGGAAAGCTACACCATTGGTATTTCAGATGCTAGCAGGGCCACCCATGGTGGACAGATTTCAATTGAGATTCCAGACTAAGACTGACTAGGGAGTCAGATCTGGCAGCCCACTTCTGAAACAATTAGCCAATGAAAACCCTGTGAATAGCAGAGAAACACTGTCAAATACAATGCCAGAAAATGAACCCCCCCAGGCTAGAAAGCATTCAAGAAATGACAGGGGAAGAGTTACTTCCTCAAAGTAGAGTCGACCTGAATGATGGGAACAGAGTAAAGCCCTGAGGACCTCCATTTGCTGATGTGGCTTGACTCAAAATGAGAAGAAACATCTTGGCTGTAACAGTGGGCTCAAACATAAAAAGATGGTATTGGGTAGTGTTTTGTTCTGCTGTACTTAGGGTTGCTATGAGTCAGATCTGACTCAATGTCACATAACAGCAGCAAAAATGTCTGAAAGATTTCTAGAACCCTGGTTCAGGCCTCAAACATTTTATGACTCAAATCATGTTGTTGTCCTTACGTGCCGTCAAGTCAGTGTTTGACTTATAGAGACCCTGTGTACATCAGGAGAAAGGGTATTGTCAGTGCTTCTCTGACATTCATAGGGTTTTCAATGGCTGATTATTTTTTGGGAATGGGCTGCTGGGTCCTTCTCCCAAGCCTACAGCACCTGGTGTTCCCAGGTGGTCTCCCATCCAGGTACTAACCAGGCCTGACCCTGTTTATCTTCCGAGATCTGATGGGATCAGATGCCACAGTGGTACAGCTGCAGGTTAAATCATGTAGTGGTGATGATTTCCAAGTTCTTCTGGCAAGAGCAAAGGGACTTGTTCCTTAAAATGAACCAAAAAATGTTGCAATGTATTCAAATCAGAAACCACTTTATTTTTAGTCACTTTCACCCCTTCTTCCTCTGAGTGACTTCTTGTATCAGATGAAGGCAGCATATAAGCTATGTGACCAGCTGACCTTGTGCCATTGGAGAGGGTGGTTGCCTGTGACCTAGGGGATGAATGGACTCTTCTTTCTGTGACTCACTTGCCCACCTCCATTCTTATCTGTTCTTGTTAACTTGCTCAGAATGTCTTAGATACCATGAGCTTTCAGAGGACACAGAACATGTCTGGTCACTTCTGCATTCCAGCACAGCCTGCTACTGTGTAGGCATTGAAATATTCATAAATATAGTTGGCTCTGTATTGACATCTGTATCTTCGGGTTCAGCATCCTTGGGTTCCATTTGGATGCATTCAAACAACTGTAGATCAAAAATATTTGAAAAAAATTGCACCTATACTGAACATGGGGCTGGGATTTAGCTCAGTGGGTAGAGCTCTGCGCTGCAGTCTCTGAGGTCCCAAGTTCAATTTCCAGCACCGCAAAAGTGGGAGAAGGACCTGGCAATCCACTCCCAAGGCAATCCCGAAACAGTCAGCCACTGAAAACCCTATGAGGGTCGCTATGAGTCGGACACGACTCGACGGCACCTAACAACAACAACAACATACTGAACATATAGAGAGAGCTGTTTTTTTGTCATTAGTCCCTCAGTGATAAAGTATAACAATTATCTACATCATATTTACATTGTATTTGGCATTATAAGTAACCTAGACATGATTTCAAGGAGGATTGCATAGATTACATGAAAATATGATACCATTTTATACAAGGGACTTGAGCATCTGCAGAGAGCTGGAACCAATCCTCCTATAGATACTGAGACAAATGTAATTGAATAAAAGAATGGTGGAAGTACTGCTTCCTGCCAGAGCTGTCACGGTGTACTCTTCAGACATGCTGTTCTACAAGTGCTTTTAGGGATTCCTGTTATTCTAAGGCCCCTCATGGACATCAAAGGTCAATGGACTCTCTGGGTCCCATCCAATTCACTGAAATTTTTCAGTGCCTAATCTGTACATACTATATCAAGGATTAAGTTCATTGGCTTTAAACCTTTTCCCTAAACCTGCTCCCTTCTTGTTAAAAAGCATTATCTTCCTCTTAGACTCGCAAGTTAGAAACCTAGGAAAATGTCACCCGTGGTGGCACACGCCTGTAATCCTAGCACCTTGGGAAGTGGAGGCAGGAGGATCATAACTTTGAGGCCAGAGACAACCTGGATAATGTGTGGACACTCTGTCTTAAGATATAAAATAAAAAGGGGGACTGGGGGATGCAACTCAGTGTGAAGCACTTGTAAAGTATGCACAAGGCCTTGGGTTCCATCCCCTAGTACTGCAAAAGAAAAAGAAGAAGGAGGAGGAGGAAAATAAGAAGAGGAGGAAGAAGAAGTAGAGGAAGAGGAATAGGAAGAGAAGGAGGAGGAGAAGGAAGAAGAAGAGGAAGAAGAAGAAGAAGAAGAAGAAGAAGAAGAAGAAGAAGAAGAAGAGGAAGAAGAAAAAGAAGAAGAAGAGGAGGAGGAGGAGGAAGAGGAAGAGGAGGGGGAGGAGGAGGAGGGGAAGGAAGAGGAAGGAGGAGGAGGAGGAGGAGGAGGGGAGGAGAATGAAATGATGATGACAAAGAAGAAGAAGCCAACAAACCTAGGAAAGATTCTAAACTTTCTCTCTTTCATTCCTTACATGAATTGGACATCAGCTTTGAATTCTGCCACTATAATATTCCCAGGAAATACCCAAGCCTTTACGTGCCTCCTGCTGTCTCTGCCTGGGATCTCCTAGCTCCAGTCCCCTCTTCAAATCTATCCTGTTAATGTGCAGAACTGCCCATGTTACTCTCTGCTTAATCATCTCCTGTGTTAACCTCGACCTTAAACTGAGTCCAGAATTGAGAACCCCTACACTCCTTAACACAAGGCATACACACCTCATACCACTTTACCCTATCCCCGCCTGTGCCTCAAGCTACTTGTCAGAACAAGCTTGTTTTTGTTTCCTAAACTCCCCCTGCCTCTCTCTTATCCTGTGCTGGGTGAGCCTTCTTGAAGCTCAGGGTAGGGGAGAGCTTTGACTCTTTGGTTCATTCTGCTGGTCCTACCCTGCCACTACAACTGCCCCAGAAAAAAACCAAATTGGATAGTCTCAGTTGAAATACCAATAAGGTTGATGCAGTGTGAACTATGGGAGCTTAATGCAGCCAGAGAGTCTGTACCTGTTCCAAATAACAACATATAAGTTCCTCTTGGCCTGCACAGAACAAAAAATAACCCAATCAGTAGGGAGACAGTCAGAGGTAACATCCCAAAACAGAACTGAGAGGAGGCCTAATAAGTTCTTTTGCCTGCTTCTAAGTTTCAGATCATTTCCATGACAACATTTTTCTTAAAATCTCATGTGTCCCCTTCACCAAACGCTAAGCGTCTCAATGCTTCTTTTCTACAGTCCTTTATTGTTGTTGTTGTTAGGTGCCATTGAGTCATGTTTGACTCATAGCAGCCCTCATAGGGTTTTCAATGGCTGGTTAAATCAGGATTGCCTTGGGAGTGGATTGCCACATCCTTCTCCCATTTTTGTGGTTCTGGGAATTGAACCGGCGACCTCAGAGACTGTAGAGCATTGCTCTACCAACTGAGCTAAATCCCAGCAGTTTACAGTCCTTTATTACAACTTTCAAATCACATCTAAGAAGAAGGAACCAAAGAACAATACATGTTAAGACCATTTGACATCTAATTCTGTCCCTGAAAGGACCATCTTAAGCTTGATGGAGTTTTGAGGGCCCCACAAATCCTAGGGCAGATGGGCTTTTAGTGGAGTATTTAGCCCAGGTACTGAACCCAGGGGTAAGTACCATTTGATCAGGAATTCCACCATCAATAACCAACAGATTATTGTTTATTGCCCTATTGTTGTTGTTGTTAGATGCCATTGGGTCCAACTCATAGTGACCCTATGTACAACAGAGAGAAAACACTACCCGACACAGTGCCATGCACACAATCATTTTAATGCTGAAGCCCTTTGTTGCAGCCACTGTATCAATCCATCTAGTAGACAAGTCTTCCTTTTTTCACTGATTAAATAGGTTTTGTATCCAATCTGGAATCTTTGTCTAACTTAAAAAGAAATTAAATTGCTCACAAATACCTGGCTCCTTAAGATCTTATTTGAACTAGTTTTAACATTTTGTTAATTGAAAAATATAATCCTAGACTCTCATTTGCTTTGTATTTGTAGGAAAGTCATGTTTATAATTTTTTGAAAATTATAATTTAATGGCAATCACACCTTAAATGACACACATACTCCTGAATATGGGAGTGGGCTGTCAGTTCTGATTTTTCTAGCCCTGTTTAGTTTCGTATCTTCCCTTTGGCGGAAACAATTTCTTGGCTTCCTCACACCACCTCTGACCTCACAAGTTACCACTGTCTCTTTTGTTTCCATAGAACTTTGTGTAGAAAGTATTCATAACACATTTGGATTGCATGTGGCCCCTGTCATAAGACTGTAAGTCTTTTGAGGACAGGAGCTGAATCATATACCCTCTCAAACTCTTATAGACCGAAGCAGGCATTCAGTGAAGATTTTATAATGAATGGATAGAGGGGCATATGAATGAAAGATTTTGGGAAAAATTGAGTAAAATAAGTTTACCTAAAAAGACAAACTTACATGTGAATAACCAATACGAATCACAGTGACATTTAAGTACATTGTAATTTTTATTCCAAAGTCACACGTGCTCCCATTCCTTCTGCCTGGTGTCAAGGAAAGTTTTCTGTTCCCATTGTTTTATGTGTGTGCATTTTCCTTTATATGAGGATGGCTGCTTGATGACTGACGATTGTTTAAATAACTCCAACTAAGCAATCCTGCACATGGGATTTGGAAATACTGAACTATGTTCTTTGGAATAGGATATGGTATTATTTCAATACAGTGCGGGCCAAATATCATTACTAACATATCTCAGGAGAAACCAGATGTTGCCAATGTGTAGTTTACTTACTTCAAGTTATGTTCAACATAAAATTATACTTCATCTATCATTTTTTGGATAGAATTTTAGAATTTGTTATTAGGATTGACTCTATATTAATTATTACCTGGAGTCTCAGGAAATTTTCTCATGTTCTTGACTGGGAGCAGAGACTACTCACTTTGCTCTCAGTTTCTGTCTTTTTCTTTAGCCAGTGGAAAAGTCTGTGCCCCTCAGTAGCTTCCCCCATTAGCTTGAAGGTGAGTCATTGGGTGGCAGGAACCAGGCCTGACTCATTCCGGATTCCCAACACCAACACAGGGTTTGACATGAGGCAGGTACTCAGTTAAGATTTGTTGAATGAGTGGGAGGGGAGAAAAGGCATAAACTGTGGGTCAATCCCCATCCTGTTAAACGATCATTTTCAAACAAGGATAACATGGCCATTCTCTGACAGGTAGATATTAAACATGTTATGATTTTATTTAATTTAGTTAATGAAAGGACCAAGTAGCTATAATAAATACTTCACAGGAAAGTCTAAAAAACTGGCACATGGATATATGAGGAATAATGACATGAATATGCAAATAGAAACAAAACCAGCTTCTTCCGCAGTAGAAAAGGAATCAATTGAACCTCTGTGAAGAGAACAGAATTTACATGTCTGTACACAAGAAGTCCATTGTGTGCCTATCAGTTATCTAAAAATTTCAGGCTTGTAAAGTAGTTCCAGTAAAATCAGAATCATATAGCCTGGAAGGTGTTTGCTAGCCAACATAGAGTTTTCCATGAAGACACAAAATTTCTCCTACAGTTCAAATCTCAACTATGCTCAGGAAGGAAGGGCATTCTGGGTAGAGATAACAGTACCTGTAAAGGACTAGAAGCAGGAAGCATAGGGTTTTTACATTGGGAAGGAAGATTCTAGAAAGGACAGTAGAGAGCTAGGCAGGATCCAGATCATAATAGCTTTGTGTGTTGCTGAGTCCTGTGGCACATGCTTGTAATCCCAGCGACTCAGAAGCCTAGGTCAGGATGATCACAGATTCAAGGCCAGAGGCAGCCTGCACAACTTTACCAAGTCACTGTCTCAAAATAAGAAATAAAAAGGTGCAGGGCTGTGGCTTGGTGGTGAAGCACTTTTCCCAGCATATGTGAAGCCCTGTGTTCAAGCCCTAGTACTGGACAAAAAAAAAAAAAAAAATTGATGCAAGCTTTCAGATCATACAACCCTACAAAACCATTTCTAAATACTTGATCTTAATCTGTGCATACTTCCTTAAAAAATTATGCATATATATTGTGACACCAGAATAACTCTAAAAGCTGATGGTACCTAGAAGCATAGTTGGAGTTGGGAAGATGGAGAGGGAGATGCAGGAAAAGCCCAGGATAAGAAGTTTGCTGCGTAGTGAGGTTTGTCCCCCATTCTCCCCACTGCTTTGGAAGATTCTAGTGGCTCACGCTGCCTTGTGCTTTCATTAGGATTTGTGACAGAGACTGCAATAGGCCATGGTGTTATCCACTATTCCTGGGCCTGCAATTCAAAACAAATATGGTACTTGTTACTTTGAAGACAGTGTTTACTTCATATAGTCATCCCAATAAACATGTAAGAGTTGTAGCATTCCCATTTTATAGATGAAGAAACTGAGGCTTACAAAGAATAAGTGGCTTGAGCTGAGAAATGAGCAGCTTCATAGAAATTTTTTTGCCATATGATCCCAAAAAGCACATGGGTTTTTTTTTCCCCATGTACCGTAGTGTCTCCTAGCTGAGGCCTTGCAAGAATGCTTAAATGTCCTGGTCACCTCAGCTCTCCCTGCTTGGTCACTTTTGGCAGTTGTGTCTGAGATGGTATCTGAACGGCAGGGTGCTTGCCATCTTCTTGCTGGGATCTCCCCAGTGAGTTTCAGTTCTCACCTCTGGAGGCAAGGAGGCAAGGGCCAGATGCAAGCCTCATGAGGCCCAAGAAACATCCCGAGTATCCTTTAAGAGGTATGGGCTGCATAGGGTGTGGGTGGGATGTGTGAGTTGAGAGGCTGGAAAGGAACCTAATCTTTTAAGATTCAACCTACAGAATGACAAACTGAGACCCTCCAGGAACCCCAAGTCATGGGAAAAGAGGAGAATCAATTTTCTCCAGGCACTCTCTGGGGAAAGGATCCACACTTGTGTCTGAGGTCCTGCTCTTTACTCTGCCTCTATTAATTATAAAATCTTACTACTTTCAAAGGATTGGAGAAAGTCTACTCTGAAATGGACAGTTATTGACGAATATTATGTTACTTAAAGGTAAGTGTTACTCCGGGCGTGGTGGTGCACGCCTGTAATCCCAGAGGCTTGGGAGGCAGAGGCAGGAGGATTGCAAGTTCGAGGCCAGAGGCAGTCTGCATAACTTAGCGAGACCCTGTCTCAATAAGTAAAAGAATGGGCTGGGGTACAGCTCAGTGGTCCAGCACTTGCAAAGCATGCAAGCACAAGGCCCTGGGTTCAACCCCCAGTACCACACACACACACACACACACACACACACACAAAAAAAAAAAAAAAAAAAAAAAAAAAAAAAAAAAAAAAAAAAAAAAAAAAAAAAAAAAAAAAAAAAGATAAGTGTTACCATCTTAAACAACTCACCTTATCTTCAATTAGAGAATTAGGTGAAAAAAAATCTCTGTGACTTGCTTTAATGAAGAGAGTCAGAATGATTTGTAAAGTAAGCATTTCACTTTTCCATGACTGTAACAGTTTATAAAGCAACTGTCCACCCATTGGTGAATATTCAACCTGTGAACACTTGCATAAATGGTCCTTCTAAAATGCCTAAGCTCTTCCTTATCTAAAGGCTCCTATTTGGAGTTCTTTGTGAGAGGCCTTCCCTCAAGGTTTGTTGAATGAATAAATAAATGATGAAATGAGTCATTTATTTTCCCTCTTCAGTACAAAGACCAGCTTCAGCCACACCTTAGACTGAGTCATCATAGTCCTATGGAACCACTAAAAAAATGAAGTCTTCCCATACTTTATATGTTTCCCAGGACAAGATTAGAATTAGTTCCTTGAAATATTTTACTTAAATATGGGCAGTGCAGTTAGAATTGTGTCCTCTTATTAAGTTATATTCTGGATCATTATTGTGATGATGGCTCAAACAATTACTCTCACTTACTGAGTTCTGCAGAGTTTAAATGTTCTCAGGTACTTTTTATTGTTATTATTATTTAATTTTGTTTTAATTCATGATGATTTGTTGATAGATGCTGTTGAATTGGGTCCAACTCCTAGCAATCCTGTGTACAACAGACAAAATGCTACTCAATGCTATGCCATATCTGGCACTATTGTCAGTGCTTCCCTTACAACATAATTGGTTTCATTAGAGCACTTTCAAACAATTATTGTGTACCTTGATCTTTGTCACCTTCTCTTTATGCCTCACCCCCCATGTTGCTCCCTTCCCTCTCCTGCTTTTTCTGTCCCCCTTTCAAATAGTTCCTGTTCAACTTTCAAGTCTTACACATATATGTTTTGTTCTGTTTCTTTAAATCTAGATTCCTCATGTGAGAGAGAACATGTGGTATTTTTCTTCTGAATCTAGCTCACTTTGCCTAATACAGATCTCTAATTCCATCTATTTTCCTGCAATTGACATAGTTTTATTCTTCTTTATGGCTGAATAAAATTTCACACTGTCTCAGCAATTTGAGAGGCTGAAGCAGGAGAATCACAAGCTCAACCCCAGAGGCAGCCTGTGTAACTTAGCAAGACCCTGTCTCAAAATTAAAAAAATAAAAAAGGAGCTGGAGGTATAGCTCAGCAGCAGAGAACTTGCCTAGCATGTACAATACCCTGGGTTCAACTTCCTAGTACTATAAAAAAAATCCATTGTGTGTATATATACCAGTTTTTATTTATCCACTCATCTGTTGATGGACATTTAGGCTACTTTCACATCTTGGCTATTATGAATAGTGCTGCAGTGAACATGGATGTGCAGGTGTCTTCATGGTATGTTGACTTATATTCCTTTCAGCATATACACACGAGTGGTATGGCTGGATCACATGGTAATTCTATTTTTAGTTTTCTGAAAAACCTCTATACTGATTTCCATAATGGCTGTACTAATTTACATTCCCACCAGTGGTGTATAAGTATTCCTTTTATCCTGCATTTTTACCAGCATTTGTTATTATTTGTTTTGTTGATGCCCAGTATTCTGACTGGGGTAGGGTGGAATCTAAGGTTGTTTTGATTTGCATTTTGTTGATGGCTGAGGATGTTGAATATCTTTTCATACATTTTTTTGTCCATTTGGACTTCTTTTGAGAACTGTCCAGTTCATTTGGTCATTTATTGACTAGAATTTTTTTTTGGTGTTTACTTTCTTAAATTCTTTATATATTCTAGATACTAATCCCTTGTCATACATATACTTGTCTTCATAGGTTGGATCAGTCTCTCCACAACCTCTTTGAATTTAGAAGTGAGGGCACTGAGGTTCAGAGATATCTCAGCTTGCTCAGCGGCACACTTGCATTTGCCCATAGACCACAAAGCAGAACGGTGACCCTTTCACCATAGCAGGAGCAGTTTCTCTTGAAAAGGGGATATTGTTCTTTCTCTTCTCTAAAGAGGCAGCTCAAATCCGTTGAGGGTTATAGAGAAATCAGCTTCCCAATTCAGGGGAAATGGGAGCAGGGCAGGCCTCATGCAAAATAGAAGTTTCGGATGCTTGCATTTTTCATACAGAAAAGAATTTCCTTCTCTGGGCTAGGCACGTGGCACTAGCAAACTCAAAATGTTTTAAATTCAGGCTAGTCATTTATTTGAAACAGAACAACAACAAAAAATAATAAAGCAACTAAATTTGAATGTTGCAAACTGTTTTAGCAAATAGTTGTGAAATAGCATTGCCTTTGCCAGTTCCTGTTTTCATTTTCCATAAATCTATTCTGGTATCATTTTATTCCCTTGAAGTAGATGTAGCAAGCTCTCAGTGATACCAAATAAAATGATAAGACAATAATAATAATAATTATATAGAAATGCCTCAATGAAAAGCATGTCAGAATGAATCACATTAAGGTGTACATTAAAAATTTCCAATAAAAAATAATAATAATGAAGCCCCTCACTCTATATTATATAACAACAACAAAAAACTGGGTCAAAGTTAAACTTAGAAAAATTATTTTTTCAAGGAAAATTCAAAATGTTTTAGAGCAGCTACAAAACTATTTATAAGTGTCCCCAAATCTGTGCTAATACTTCTGTACTGAATGATTAAGCATAGGAATAATAAATGGGGTTGGCTCAGGAGAAACACCCAGATTCTAGGGTCTTAGCCTTTCTGTGGTACTTGTCAGGGGGATAGGAGACTGCATGGGGGTTGGAGCCTGGTGGCTTCATGCTGAATCCCAGCTCAGTCTGCCACTTCCCAGATGCTTGAACTTGGCTCAGTGAACTTGCTTCTCTGAACCCTCCCAGCCTTCCTATGAGGGGAAAATGACTATGCTGATCTCAGAAGGGTTGTTAGAGGTGTGGAGGGGTCTCCAGCCCTTAGGAGCTCAACCGCAGAGCTGCTGGCATGGTGATGGAGGTGAAGGAGAAAAAGGAGGAAGGCAAAGAAAAGTCAAAGCCTTGCTTATGTGAGGCTCCAAGCAGGAGTGTTTTTAAAATAGGAGGGAAATCCTATCAAAAGCTGTTTATTAGAAAGCAAAATACTCCTGTATCTGAATGAGGCTTTGGGATAAGTCTGACACCAAAATTTTTTCCGTGTGCTACTAATAGTCTTGCAGAGCAGAACAAATGGAACACATTTGCATTTCACCAGCTTTCCCTCTCTGGCTTTTGACGGGGGCATCAGCTCAGGCAACCTTACAGCCACTCCAGCCAGCTCCTGAAGCTAGTGGACAGCTCCAATGTGTAGCCTCCTCCTGCCTCTGCACCCCTAGTGCAGTCTCACCTTGCCCTCCCTTCATCCTCTTTGGAGTGGAAAAACGCCTAGCCACACCATTCTGAAGGGAGGGATACTTCCAATCATTCTGAAGTGTTCCTCTCTGTCATGCTCATTTTTAATATTGATTAAATGACAAGCAGAGATGCAAGTATCAGTCTGGGGGTTATTTTGCTTTTATTCTCTTTGCTGGCCAACAATGAGAGTAAGCCAGGCAAACACAGGATGTCAAGAAAAGAAAGGGAAGTGGAACATGACATCTCTCTCATGCAGAACTCTGAGCAGTCCCAGAAAACAAAGTCTTAGAGCTAGCCAAGATCACAAAATGGGAATCTTAAAATTATTGATCCTGTAGCTATGCTTGCTCATGGCACTCCAAGTATTACAGTCACTCCTTTATAGTTTCTCCTTCTGGGTTCTGGAAGTGGGTCCCACCTCTACCCCTACCCTTACCCCCAGGCCATTAGCTAGGGAGGATGTCTATGTGTCCCGTACTTACTGGGATACCAGTGGCTTGCAGGATCTGGCACCAGTCAGGGCTCAGCATGCATTCCTAGCATGAATGATTTGAAATGAATCTTATATTCTGTTTATAGCTTTTTCCCCCAGCTCTTTGGGTCCTCAATAATCCTTGAAAGTCTCCATTGAGCTCTTTCAGGATGACTATAAAGGATTGCTTCATAAAAGCTTTGCTTTGGTTTTAGTCCACCTAAGAAGACAAGGCCTATAGCAGGACTGGAAAGCTCTTAGATCCACTCCAGCCCCTTTGTGTTACAGATAGAGATATGGACACACTAAAAGGTGGAAGGGTATATATAAGCTCAAGGAGTTGGCTGAATCACCATCAGACCTGTGACAGCTGTATATTTGGCAAGGGCTCTCTTGCCCTGGGAGGTAGTGTGGCATGGTGTTGTAGAGACTGCCGGTTCAAATCTTGGTTCAGCCATGTAGTAGGTAACTGGTCTCGGGTGAGTTATCAAACCTGACTGTGCCTTGGCTTCATTATTTCTATGTTTTTGTTGTTAGGTGCATCAAGTTGGTTTTTGACTCATAGCGACTACACATACAACAGGCAAAATAGTATTGTTAGTACTTCTCTGCTATTCATAGGGTTTTCAGTAGCTGAATATTTTTCTTTTTTTTGTAGGAGTTGGTTGCCAGATCTTTCTTCCAAGCCTACAGTACGTGGTGTTCCCAGGTGGTCTCCTATCCAAGCACTAACTAGGTCTGACCCTGCTTAGCTTCTGAGATCTGATGAGATTGGACACCACAGTGGTGTCACTGCAGGCTTTATCTGTATAACAGAGATAATATTGGTCCCTGTGTACCAAAGTACATTAGAAAATTAAATGAGTTAATACCTGTAAGACACTTACAGCAGTATATGCATTCATAATCACTATGTAAGTGTTTATTAAAATTGCTATTCTATTCCTTAAGAATCCAAATCACCTAATGATCTCAATACAGTAATGATTTCTGGGGCCTGTTCTATGCCAGGAGAAGCATATGGATGAGAGATTCCAGATGAACATGTCATGAATTTTGCCCTAAGCTGCTTCCAAAATCTTTTTAATTGGGAGAGTAATGAGGAATGATTAAATTGACCCAGCCTTGGGCTATGAGAGGAGGAGACCCATGTGAAGATCTGAGCCAAATATAGAATGTGTAGCTCTCTTCATTATATGGATAAGGAAGTGAAGGTTGGAGTAAGAGCTATCTGTAGCTACCTGTGGCAGATTGTTTTCCAAACATAGTGGCAATTATACTTCCCATCCCACCTATTTTTCTGGAATCTTGGCACTTTCCCCCCAGGAAGTAGAGTCTAATACTCATTTTCTTGGACTGGGACAGGCCTCTCAGATTGCTTGGAAGGAATAGAATGCTGCAAAAGTGAGGCTGAGTGGCTACTGAGGCCAGGTCACAGAATTTGGAGCTGGGGACTCAAGAGGAGATTTTGCCTCTGTAGCTGGGATGCTTGCTTTTGGAGCCCTGAGATGACAAGTGAGAAGCCTGAGGCTGCCATCCTGTGGGGAAGCCCAGACTACATGGGGAGGACAGATGTAGGCTCTCAGGTTGAAGCAAAGAGCTGAGATCTTTGTTGACAATCAGACAGGGATGAAAATGCTTTCATACTACTCCATTCCCTGAGGCACACAGCCTTTTACTTTTCCCAGAAGAGGCTTTAGACATTGAGGAACAAAGTCAAACCTGCTCCATTTCCAAATCCCGAACCCATGGAAATTTTGAGTATACTTGTGGTAGTCACTTTTCCATCACTGTGACAAAATACCTGAGATAATCAACTTCAAAGAAAGAAGGCTTTATTTTGGCTAATGGCGTCAGAGGTTTCAGTCTAAGGGCACTTAGCCATGTTGCTTTGGGGTTGTAGCAAGGCAGAACATCATGGCAGGGATTTTGTGATCCTCCAAAGCTTCCCACTTTATCGTAGCCAGGAAGCAAAGGGAGAAAGAGAGGTAGGGGCTAGTTTTAATATCCCCTTCAAGGGCATGTCTCCAATTACCTAAGTTCCTTTCACTTGGCCCTACCTACTAAAGGCTCCACCACCTCTCAATAACACCACAGGCTGGGGACCAAGCCTTTCACACATGGCCAATGGAGGACCTTTAAGATCTTAGGCACAGCAATATTAAATGGCTATTTTAAGTCACTGCATGTTGGAGTGATTTGTTATGCAGCAATAAGAACCAGAACATGGCCCTATAACCTGTACAGATTCATTCCCTTAGGACTCCAAGCAACAAACACTTCTTTCTCTCGAAATCTTAAAAGATGAAAACGTGCTCATAGCACAGTTAATAAGATTTGTTTCTTCACAAATCTAGAGAATCACTTGTGATCAAAGATGTCACAGCTGGAAAAATTTCTAGTGCTGCCATACTTACCAACATCTGGCTGTGGCAGCTCCTGAGGGAGTCATCACCAGCATCACCAGCAGGGAGGGCAATGGAGGGTAATGAAGCCCCCTCACCTGCCTATGATTGTCTCACAGCTCTTCTGCTGAGCTGGCATGGATCACAATGGCTTTGTGCAGATGAAAGTGCCAAGTTAATAAAGGAGAAATGTTAAATCCACCTGGAGGAATGGAGTTCCCCTTAAAGAAAGAGAACTCGTCATTTGGTTCACAAAATGGCTTTCACATTTTTCAGTCTCTGTTATTCCTATTATTGTCTGATGATTTTCCAGTGCTTTATAGTTTATGCCTGTCATTTTTGTTGATTCCTATGTGTCTATCAGTTTGCCATACTATGGAGGCTTGTGTGTTGCTGTGATGCTGAAATCTATGCCACCAGTATTTCAGATACCAAGAGGGCCACACATGCTGCACAGGTTTCAGCTGAGCTTCCAGACTAAGACATACTAGAGAGAAGGACATGGCTAACCTACTCCCCCCAAAATTAGCCATTGAAATTCATATGAATAGCAGAGAAACACTGTCAGATACAGTGTTGGAAAATGAGTCCCCCAGGTTGAAAGGGACTCAAAAGATGACTCAGGAATTCAAGAAGGTGCACATGATTAGGAACCAATGGTATTGAAGGACGGAGTGGAAGCTGCCTTAAAGGAATTGGCAAAGCACAAGGCTCCAGGAATTGATGGAAAACCAACAGAGGTGTTTCAACAAACAGATGCAGCACTGAAGGAGCTAACTTATTTATGCCAAGAGATTTGGAAAACAGCTACCTGGCCAACTGATGGGAAGGGATCCATGTTTGCACCTATTCCCAAGACAGGGGATCCAACTGAATGTGAAAATTATTAAACAATATTATTAATGTCTCACACAAATAAAATTTTGCTAAAGATCACTCAGAAGTGACTGCGGCAATATATTAAGAGGGAATTACTGGAAAATCCAGCAGGATACAGAAGAGGACATGGAATCAGGGGCATCATCGCTGATGTTAGATGGATATTGGCTGAAAGCAGAGACAGAGATACCAGAAAGATGTCTATCTGTGTTTTATTGAGTATGCAAAGGCATTTGACTGTATGGACCATAATAAATTATGGATAAAATTATGAAGAATGGTAATACCAGAGCACTTAGCTGTACTCATGAGGAATCAGTACATAGACCAGGAGGCAGTTGTTTGAACAGAACAAAGAAACACTGCCTGGTTTAAAGTCATGAAAGATATGTGTCAGGGCTGTGCCCTTTTACCATACCTCTTCAATCTCTGTGTTGATCAAATAATCTAAGAAGCTGGACTTCATGAAGAGGAATGTGGAATCAGGATTGGAAAAAGACTCATTAACAACCTGCATTATGCAGATGGCACAATTCTGCTTGCTGAAAGTGAAGAGGATGTGAAATGTTTACTGATGAAAATAACACAGCCTTCAGGATGGATTGTCCCTCAATATCAACAAGGCAAAAAGCCTTACAACTGAGTCAGTGTGTAACATCATGATAAATGGAGAAAAGATTGAGGTTGTCCAAGATTTTGCTTCACTTGATTCTACAATCAACACTCATGAAAGCAGCAATCAGGAAATCAAAAGACATATTGCATTAGGGAAAGCTGTTGCAAAAGACCTCTTTAAAGTGTTGAAAAGTAAAGGTGTCACACTGAATGTGAAGGTGCCCCTGATTTAAGCTATGGTTTTTTCAGTCACATCATATGGTTGTGAAAGCTGGACATTGCATAAGAGAGACAAGAGAAGAATTGATGCCATTGAATTACAGTATTGGAGACAAATATGGACTGTTAAAAGAACCAACAGATCTGTCCTAGAAGAAGTACAACCAGAATGCTATTTGGAAGCAAAGATGGCTAGACTGCATCTTTACGTATTTTGGACATGTTGTCAGGAGGGACCAGTCCCTGGGGAAGGACATTATGTTTGGGAGAGTGACAGGTCATTGAACAAAAGGAAGACCCTCAACTAGATGGATTGACACAGTGTCTGCAACAATGGGTTTAAACATAGAAAAGATTGTGTGTCTGGCACAAAATTAGGTAGTATTTCATTCTGTTGTACATAGGGTTGCTATGAGTTGGACCCAACTTGACAGCACCTAACAAATTTTGATGAGTCTTGTTATTAAGGATAGTAAGCAAAACCGTGTAGTTGTTTATGAAGTAAGAGAGATTGTATCTACAGAATATATCTATAAAAGGTCACCCTTCTGGAGTGGTGAGAAGTTGTCAGCTCCAGAAAACTCTTTGTATCTTTCACCAGTAACCCAATCCCAATGATACAAGCATTGAATATGGATTCCTTAGTGTAGTGTGACCACCTGGTCACATTGGTTTGGCCATATAGGGGAGTATTATAGGGCTGGGTACAAGCAGGAGACAAGCCCACAAAATTTCCCTTTGCTTCACAAGTCACCTGTGGCAGGCCTGATGCTCATATAGTCCCCTGGGCTCCCAACACTGTGGGGCTGTGGGTGAAAACTTTGAAGGGAGAAAGAGGTCCCCAGTGTCTGCTTGCATACTCTTCCAACGGATGATCCTCCTATCAGAGTGGGAAGGTAGAGTCCTCCTTTGTACCCCTCTTATCTTACCACTGCCACCCTCTCCTTTTCTGTTTCTCTTTCCTGCTCACTTTGCCCCTAGATATCTGGTAACATGTGATTGATAGAAGGGTCCATTCTCATTTCCCTCCTTCCCAGTCATTCCCAGGTGGCTGGGATTCAAACCCAGGTCCTTGCTTTTGCCAAACAGTATACTCTACTACTTAGCCACACCCTCCAACCCAGCATGTCCTCTTACAAAAGAACGAGGGGGGGGGGGAGAAATACATGGGGACCTCAAGAGAGAGATGGAGGTAGAGGTCTGAATGGTGTGGGTGTACAAGAGGCAGCTGACACCAATAGTGTGGTGGTGAGATTCCCAGTGTGAGGAAGGGTAGCTGATGGGGATTTGTCCACATCTTCAGGACGACCTGACACAAAGGTGGCTGAGGTAGTTAGAATGGACTTGAGGGTCTTTATTCTGGATCTTGCCTTGCTATCTCCCAGCCTCTACTCACTTCCAAACTGAGCTTCCTGCAATTCTTTCAACATCCAGCCCTCTCATGCTTCATAACTATTCTTCTTTTTCAATAAATTTACTACTCCCAACCCTGTCCTACTTTTGTAACTTCTGCTTACCATTTGAGCTGCTTACCCAGCTTAGGTGTTGCCTTGAGAAAAACCCTTTTCTGGCTCCAGCTTCTTACCTGAACACACACACACACACACACACACACACACACACACACACACACACACATACACCCCTCATTCCACAGTCTGAGCTAGAAATGCAGCCCTACATTCTGGCCCCAGAGTTGCCCTAGCCTGATGACCAGTCACCCTCTCAACCCACATTTCCTCATCTGCAAAACCAGGGGCTGGATAAACACTGAGCTATTCTAGAGTTCTGAGGAAGTGTGCCCCATATGTACCCACAGCAGTGCCAAGCAACCAGTGCAGATTCTTCATTCTATTCTAAGTAGAATGAAGTGCCTCAGGTCACAGCAATTTATTTGCCTTACTATGCATCCTTGCTTATGGTGGCTCCAATTCCATGCTGACATTTTCGATAGCTTAATGGAGAAAAATGACTCCATTCCCTAAACAAGACAGACTTTAGCAGAGGGTCAGACTGGTAGTGGGGGAACTTTTATTTACATGCCACATTTCTCTAATTCTGAGGAATTCAAGCATACTCTTGCCTTTGCCTCCAGTCCTTACCCATCTCATTAATAAAGATTAATGGAAGGACTAGAATCCATTGAGGAAAACAAATCAAAATAACAACTTTGAGTCCTTTCATCTAGAAACCATGGCATGTCCAATTTGAGCATCTCATAAAATGCCATCGTGCTAAAACCATGGTTATTAGGCAATTAATACTTAGTTTTGGTTCTGCTTACTCTCTGGAAATACTGTTTTCCAAAAGTATAAATGTGACAGGAAATTTCTTCACTCAGTTATCCTTGGTATTTTAAATCTTATTTCATAACTGCAAATGAGCTTTTCTCTTCTTCTTGTGCACACAGGCTAGGGCTGGCCCTTTTATCTAGAGTATGAGTATGACAATATTTTTCTTCTAAGGATGATATTGTTGTTGTTAGGTGCCATTGAGTCAAGTCTGACTCATAGTGACCCAAGGTACAACAGATGAAACACTCCCCAACATTGTGCCATGCCCAGCACTGTTGTCAGTGCTTCTCTGCTATTTATAGGGTTTTCAATGGCTGATTGTTTCCAGAGTGGGCTGCCAGGTCCTTTTTCCTAGCCTGGAGCACCTGGTATTCCCAAGCTGTCTCTCATCCAAGGATTAACCAGGCCAACTCTGCTTAGCTTTCAAGATCAGGCAGGATCGGTGATGGTGAGTAGTAAATGAGCTCATGGATGGGAAAACTCTTTCCAAACTTCAATCCCAAATGCAAGGAGGCAACATGGTCAGCAGTAGTCCCATACAGGATTTCATTCCTAGAAGGTGAAGTGGCCTACAGACATGTAAATCAACTTCAGGCTCTCTGAGGAGAATGATGTGGCACTCAGGGAAGACTGTGGGATGTAATGAGGTCCTGGGATACAGAGCCCATTGACACAGTTTACAAGGAGGCTCAAATGGAAATATTTGCATAAGAAGAAAGTTTCTCCCTGTTTTTTGTTTGTTCTTTCTTCTCACAACTTAGTCTCACAAATGCCCATTACCCTCTGACTAAAAATGTAATATTTCTGTCCATACAGTTCCTCATCCTCAGAGTTTGAAGGATTTGCAAATAGCCATGTTATGTGTCACTGCCTCAAAGTTTCCTCATGAACTCTGCCATTCCACATCTTAAAGATTGCCTACAAAGAGTAGGCCTTGGGGTTGCTGGTGTAGCTCAGTAGCAGAGCACTTGTCTAGCACTTGTCTAGTGAGGCCTTGGGCTCAATCTCCAACAATCAAAACAAAAATAAAAACAAACAGTGCTTAAGAGTGGATCTTTGGGTCTCTTAGTACCCAATGCAAGTGCTACAGCACATTTACCCTGACATACACATGTGCCACTGAGCACAACATTCAAGGATTCCTCTTATATGAGGGACAGCTTTTGGAGAGATTTAAGACTTCAGGGGCCAAGGTAGGTGGTTTTCAGTAAAGGATTCTACATTTATTTCTTTTCCTTCTATGTCTGTCAAAGTCCTGACTAATTGATCTATTGAGGAGAAATAAACCCATGCAATTTATATATATCCCCTCTGAGTCCTATTGAGAACTGATCTATATTAGGCCTATCCCTATTACTTCTGCCACCAAATGAAAAACAGTCCATCATGTTTCTCGGTTTGACTGGAAAGTTAGCACGAGAGAAGGAACTTGAACCAAGTTACTCCTATTTAAAATATGTCCATTAGAACATTGCAGAGATGGCAGATCTCATTATTCAAAATACCAAATAGGCTAAAGATATGAACTGTCCATCTTTTGGGGCTGCCATTAGATGTCTTCATTTGAAGAATATTAGGAATTTGATGAACCAAGAGTTTATTGATCAATTACTTTCTGTTAACTGTCAGAATGGAAGAATACAAAGTTGATTTAAGTCCAGTGCCACTGGTAGAAATATAAAAATTGGAACTAGAGTGTAGCTCAGTGATAGAGCATTTGCCTAATGTGTACAAGGCCTTGGATTTGATCCCCACCATCCAGCAAAAAAGGAGAAAGAAAGATAAAAACCTGATATTTGAATAGATATTACAGACTATTCTGTATATGTCTATCATCTCTTCCCAATTTCTTGTTAAAGTAGGCAAGTCCAGGCTCTTTTATAGACAATAAAATTCAAAGAGAAGAATTGATTTGCCGGAGCCATGCAAATAGTCCATCAGTGCCACCCAGGTCAACTCCCCTGGGTTTCTGTTTCTCTGGTCTTCACAGGTCAGAAGTTTGTTTCTATGAGGCAAAGACCTAGAATCTAGCATGCATGCAGATGACAGATGTTGAATTGCAACAAAGAAGTTCCGAGAGTTCTCAACATGGGACAGTGCAAAGAGAAACCCTGACTTGACAGTGGCTTGGGGTGGAAATTACTATAAGAAGCACAGCATTAGATGTGGCTCTGCACAAGTCTTATTATTGTTGCTAGGCACTATCAAGTCAGGTCTGACTCAAAACGAACCTATGTACAACAATTGGAAACACTCCCTAACACTGTGCCATGTCTGGCACTGTGTCGGTGCTTTTCTGCTATTCATAGGGTTTTTGATGGCTGATTGTTTTGGGAGTGGGCTGCTGGCTCCTTCTCTCAAGCCTACCACACCTAGTATTCCCAGGTGGTCTCCCATGCAAGGGTTAACCAGGTCTGACCTTGCTTAGCTTTTGAGATCAGACAGGATCGGATGCCAGGCTGCAGACCTGCACAAGTCTACCCTTGGCAAACTGGTCAGAGGGTAGACTTCTGTGCACTCCCAGACTTTGTGTTATGTATCACATGTTCTTAGGGCATCCAAATGTTTTCCCCCAAAACCAAGGGATATGCATTTCTCACAAACTCATCTGAGATAGTGGAGGATTTAGGGGTTACAACAACAAGGTTTCTGGTCAAGAATATGGTCCCAGATGCCTAGGAGAAGACCAAAGATTTGCCATAGATTTGTTTTCCTGAGCAGCCTTCCCAGATACTAGTCCACATCTGACTGCTTAGTACTTCAGACTCACTACCAGGAGCCACAATGGACCTGTCTGAATCTACCCCAAAGATCAAGAAGAGTGGTGATGAAAGATGCAGAAGTAATTGATGGATAAGTGGAGCAAACGCAGAGCTCCAGGACAGTCTGGTCTTCTGCTAACTCATCTTTGATTTACATAAAGGCCAGTACCTGGATGAACTCATTCACTGCAGCCACGTAGCAGCCAAAGCATAAACTTATAGCCTTTCATGCTGTCTGGATGTTAGTAATTGTGATTTTCCTTAGTTGAGTAATGAGGAAATTGAGACTCAGAGAAGTTAGTATTTGACCCAAGGGTGGTGACAGTGAAGTTTCTCCATCCAAAGCTTGTACTTGTTGTTACACATGAGTAGTGACACTTCATGAAGCCCAGATGAGTCCATGACTGTAATTTTGGGATGCTTTAGTAGGGAAAGGAAATGAGAGAAGGATGTGGCAATCCACTCTCAAGGCAATCTAAAAAACAATCATCTATTGAAAACACTGTAAGGCACCTAACAACAACAACAGTAGGGAAAGGGAGGGCCAGGGTGGTCACCACCCTAATCATGATTTAACTATAGCAGGTCCAGTTTTTATTTATCATATACCCTGAATTTTATATATAATACATACAATTTCATTTGAGTCAAGGCTTCTGGACATTGATTGACTGATTCATTGCAGTGCTGGGGATCAAACCCAGGGCCTTTTGCATACTTGGCAATACGCTACCACTGAACACCCAAGCCTGACATGGCTGACATTTATGATTCTTCAGCTTTTAACCTAATATATCCAAGTCAATAGGCCAATGATCTTGGGTGGGGTTTTTTTGCTTGTTTGTTTGTTTGTTTTGTTTTTTTGCGGTACTAGGGGTTGAACCCAGGGCCTCATGCTTGCATGCTCTGCAAGTGCTGGACAACTGAGCTGCACCCTCAGCCCATTTTTTTACTTTTTTTTTGAGACAGTGTTTCGCTAAGTTACGCACACTGCCTCTGGTCTTGAACTTGTGATCCTCCTGCCTCCGCCTCCTGAGCCGCTGGGATTACAGGCATGCACCACCACGCCCGGCTAGATGTGTTATTTTTATATTCACTCTATCCTGTTGTGAACTCTGACCTCTGTACTATCCCTGTGGTAATTTGGTCCCCTCTGTCATTTATAGCAAAGTGTCCAGTGGTAAGGGCAATCAGTGAGGCTGGGTTTATGTCCTCATTGCGCTATTAAATTTCTGTGCAAACTTGAGCAAGTTACTTCCTGTCTCTGCTCTCTGTTTCTATGTCTGTAATACACAGGCATTGGACTAGATCAACTTCCAGCCTGTGAAAGGTCCACGGAGGTGTGAAGATTGTTTGTCTTCCATGCTTATAGGCGGGAGGCCTGGAAATAGGGTTACCAGGTTCAGTAAGGGAAAACTCAGGGCCACCCAGTTAAATTTGAATTTCAGATACCCAGAAATATATTTTTTTAAATAAAGGTATGCTCCATGCAATATTTGGAACATACATTTATTTTAAAAATATGTTGTATTTCTGAAATCCAAGTTTATCTGAGTGTCCTGTATTTTATTTGATAACCCTAAGTTGAAAGTATATTATTCTCCCCATCCCCTTTGAAAAGAAATGAAAGAAATAAACAAACGAACATAGTTGTTCTTATCTTGGTAAAATCTGTCTTTTCAACCTTTTAACTTATGACATCATAGCACCTAAAAATATTAAATACTAGAGGTGATAACAATCCTATTCTCACCATTTCCTTTCATTTAATATTTATTCATTTGTGTTTAAGAAATATAATTCTGTGTCTTTATATCCCTTCTTTTGTTTGTTAAATTCCAATGATCTAACAAAAGCTCTGGACTTGAACAAGCCTCTCTCCCCACTGTCCCAAATATGTCCTTTTGGTCCAAAGCTGTGCTGCTGTTAGAAGGAATTCTGTTGGCTGTCTGAATCTGTTCTTTGGATCTTACTATTAAAAGACATGTGTGCTCACACATACATGTGCACACACACAGGCTCCTCCAATCCAAACTCACTATTTGCTCTCCAGCCAGTGACTGCATGTGGCTGGTGGTTTCTGCAATTGTGAAATCATCTCGAAATACCAGTGAAGAAAGTGTTCCTCCTGCACTTGCGGCCAAACCCCTCTCAGGAACTTCAGGTTTCTCTCTGCCCCCTTGGATAGGGGGAAGCTTTCTTGGGGTGGTTCTGGAGCAGGGAAGCAAAGAGGCTGGCAAGACAGAGGGTGCACACTGCACTCTGTCCTCCATGTGCAGCTGGCAGTTTTCCAGATGTCCTTGCAAAAGCCCTGTGGTCCTAATGGAATCACATGCATCTTAGGTAGAGTCAGTGGTGAATCTGCCAAGGCCAGAGGGAGAGGTATGGAAGGACTGGATCCCTGGCTTAGGCAGGGAGCCCCCTAGCCAGACAGCTAAGCTACGTGGGCCCTGGCATTGGCTTAGCCCTTTGAGAGAGAAGGAGAATGTTTCAAGGAGGGAGATGAGTGCAGGGGGAAGGCTGGTGCTGGGATAGAGCCAGAGTAACTTCCAGAATTGTTTCAATGATGGCGCCTCTGAGAAAGAAGTAGCAAGAGCTGGCTGGGTGCTGCTGCGCATGCCTGTAATCCCAGTGACTCTGGAGGCAGGGGCAGGAGGATTGTCAGTCTGAGGTCAGAGGCAGCCTGTATAATTTAGTGAGACCCTAATTCAAAATAAAAAATAAAAATGGAGCTAAGGGTTCAGCTCAGGAGTAGAGTGCTTACTTAGAATGTACAAGGCCCTGGGTTCAACACCTTAGTACTGAAAAAACAATAGAAAAAAAAAAAAAGAAGTGGTAAGAGCCTGTAGGAAGACCTTACCTCTTGGCATGGCTGAGCGTTCTGCTGGAGATGGCCTCTACACTCTGGCCCTGTATGTGCGGGATGGAATACAGAGAAGTAGCATGAAAAGGGGACCAGGCTTGAGAGTCTAGAGAATTGCTCTTTCCTTCTACGTCTGCCAGGAGCCTACTGCATGAGCTGGGGTCTTAAGGTCTGCCTGAGAATATTGTTAGGTATTTCCAAGTCGGATTCAACTCATAGCAACCCTCATAGAGTTTTCAATGGCTGAGTGTTTCCAGATTGTTTCAGGAGTGGGTTGCCACATCCTTCTCCCATTTTGCAGTGCTGGGGATTGAACCCAGGGTCTCAGAGAGGGTAGCATGACACTCTATCAACTAAGCTAAACTGCAGCACATCTGGTGATTGGGAGCCAGTTAAGCTGATCTCTACCAGATATTCCAGGCCTGCCTTTCTGTGATTCCTTTGATGGTGATGAGTTTGTTCATGAGAACACTGGTCTAGAAATAGGAAATTCTGCAGTTGAGAACAGCAACACAACACATAGGGTATCCATTTCCCATGCATCCTACCCAGAGAGACTTCAAATGAAAAATCAAGATGTTTCATTTACATAAGTAGAGCCAATTTTCATGGGATAAGCACTTATCATGTACACTGCACCACACTCTGCTTAGGGGACAGAGATCAGTCAGACAGAGTTCCTGCTCTGGAGATCTCAAGTCCAAGGGTACAGAGAGACCAGGAAACTGACCATCACAATGAGAGTGGCATTTGTGATGGTGGAGCGAAGGGCAGAGCCCTGTGGGACTTGAGGAAGAAGTAGTTCATTTACCTCTTATTTTTCTCTGTGGAAGTGATATATGGATGTGAGGGTGACCTGGACTATTGAGGCAGCAAATAGAGGAAGTAAATGCTATCAAAAATAGAGGTGCAAGGAGGAAATAAAATTTCTTCTAATCAACAGAAGCACAGAGGGCACGGCAAGGCCAAGGGATGGGTGACATTCCTTGGTGCTTTTGGAATTAGAATCTCTCTCCAGCACAGAACCTGGCTCAGGAAAGTGAACCACCCTTAGCCAAGTAGTGACACTTGGCTATTTGTCAAAAGGCAGAGATGTGAGTGTTTCTGTATTTTTTAGGAAGGAATATAGGGCTTCTCATGGGAGGATGGTAAGGTAGCTTCTAGAGGTTTTGTGTTCCTCTTTAGGCCATCTGGTTTGGTCATTACTGCAGATGATGACAGGCTGGGCCCATAGATGCCTTCCATACCCAGATCTCTATACAGAGTGTGCAACCTATCATCCCAAAGGGTTCCTCTGCTTTTCTAGGCTGCAGAAAGGAGATACTGAACTGGGAATAAGAAGCCAGTATGTGATCATGGCACAGGGCCTCCAGAGGCACTCTGACATGTAATGGGCATGGTGCCCATAAATTGCTCCTTGTTTTAATTTTATGAGACCCTCCAATTGAATCTCCAACCATATATAAACAAGCCCAAACATTCTTCTCCTGCTAATAATTCACAGAATAATCCATCCACCCATCCCATCAATCTATCACTACCACACACAGTCCCTGGTATGTAGTCAATAGTTGATAAATAATCATGGATGACTAGATGACTGGATGAATTTAATAAGTGAATGAAGAAAACATAGAAAGTGATCCCAGTCCAGTCTAATGGAGGGCTCTCTCAGGTGGCATCTGTGCTAGGACCTCAGAAACTTGGGGCCTCGGCAGCTCTGTCTTCCAGGCAGAAGACAGAGAGGAATCCCAGTATGAAAGAGAAGATAGATAAAGCCATGGGTGAGCACAGTCATAAGCTCTGTTTAGAAAATGTAAAGCTAGTACCCAAGTTTGAGTAAAATATGAGGCTACAGATGTTGGTTGAGGACAAATTAAGAAAGCATGCAATAGTGGTTAGACTTCCTCTTCTCTACAAATAATGCAAGATCTTTATTTCCATTGGAATTCAAGAATCTCCACCTAGAACATTCTAGAATTGGCTATAATATTTACTTGCCACCCTTAAGCAATTCTGTATTTCTGCTTAACATTTTTAGGCTTCCCAAATTTGGGGGTGTCCTTCATTTTTCTTCCAGTAATGCTGGCCCACACTGTGATGACTCTCTACTGCCTTTTCCCTCACAAATATGGCCTCCAAAGTCTATAGAGCAAAGAGTGATGGAAACTAGGCACAGTAGCCATAAATCTTGGGTAAAAACCATGCTCACATTATTTAAATGTTGCTGAAGCTGAACAAGAGACTAACAGTCTAATAGTATGCCATGGAACTCAGTAGCTCTCAACCCTGAAATTAAAGAGCTCTTTAAAATCCCTGTTTGAGATGATTCTTAAGTCAGTCCTCATGTACCCTTTTCAAAGCAACCAGTTAAGGCATAGCTGTGGCTGGCACCAAAATGCTGACCACCCTAAAGAGTCACCATGGCATTTGATTTTTATTGCCCTTCCTCCTATATCATCTTGAGACCTGATAGAATGGTAGGAGTAAGACAAATAAGTATATGGGATTTGAAATTTCATGGGCTTAAGTATTACTGAATTGTGTTCCCCCCAAAAGATATTTTGAAGTCTGTATTTACAGTCTCTCCAGATATGACCTAATTCGGTAATAGAATCATTAGGGATGTAACAGTTAAGATGAAGTCATATTCAAGTAAATGGGCCCTTCATCCAATATGATAAGTGCTCTTATAAGAAGATAATGTGCAGACACTCTGAGGGAACATCAGTTGATGACAGAAGCATAGACTAGAGTAATGCCACTGCAAACGAAGGAATACCAAAGATTGACAGCCATAGCCAGAAGCTAAGAAGGGGCATAGAAGGACTCTACCTAGAGTCACAGAGGGTGCATGGTTCTGATGCCACTTTGATTTTAGCATTCTAGCCTGTCAAAGAATAAAAGAAATAACTGTGAAAGAATAAATTGCCATGGTATAAGTTACTCAGTGTGTGGCACCCTCTTAGAGCAGCTATAAGAAACTAATATAGATGCATAGTCTGAAAAGGACTGAGAAACTTTCCATGCTATTTCCTGTCTCAGAGATAATACTGTTGTCTGAATTAGAGGTAGATCATATCCCCTGGGCTGCAAGGCCCAGTGAGCTCTTCTGGAGTATTTGCAACCACATGGCTGTGTTCTGTAGGTGCTCAAGAAAGCCTTAATTAAATCAGATTTTAAGTGATGGGCAAAGCTTCATTAGAATGAGGGGAATTTAACATAGGGAAAATGTTCATCACATTCCTCCTATGTAAAACTTCCCACTTTTTATGGCTCCTGCCAGTCCTCTTCCATTTGCACACATATATCCTTGCCATTTTCTGAAGCAATTCTAGAAGTCTTCTCTCATGAGCATCTGTAGTTTTCTCTTCTAACATGACAATGCTCCTGGTATAACAGTTTCTGTCAAATAAAGACACTATGGTGACTCCCAATCCATCTTATTAACTGGATATGACACCATATGGCTTCTGGCTCTCCCCCAAAGTCAAAATGACCATGGAAGGTAAACATTTTGAATCTATTCCAGACACCAAGGCAGCCACAAGAGTGCAACTAAAAACACTGAAGTAAGAGAGCTTCCAGAACTGCTTCTTAAAGTGGCTAGAATAATGGGATAAGTATGTTGAAGGTGAAGGGGAAATATTTTGAGGGGGATTAATGGTAATGTATCTTCTACTGTAATTTTTTTTTAATTTAAACATTCACTATATTTTTAGATCACATTTCATAAGTTCTTCCAAACTTCATCTGTGTGGACTGTCCCTCCTCCCACCATGATATTATTACATCATCTTATAATGTCTGCCTAATATTCCATTCAGACATTACACCAGTCATTTCACTATGTCATTGTTCTTTGCATTTAATTTGAAATTTTTCTCTTTTATTCATTTAAAGAATATTGCTAAGTATGTCTTTCTATGTATAAATTTTTTGTTCTTTTGGATTATCTCCTTTGGATAAATTTCTAGGATAAATTTATTGGCTCAAAGGATTCAAATAGTTTTTAAGATTTGTATATATATGGAAGGAGTGAAGGAGAGATGGAGAAAAGGGGGTCAGAAAATCCAGATGTGTTGCTTCATTTTTCTAAATAAATTTTATAGTATCTAATGTACATAATATGATACTATGGGATACATATAAATAGTAAAAACATCACTATAGTGAAGCAAATTAGCATACTCATCATCTCATATAGTTATCCCTTTTGTGTGTGTGAGAGACAAAGGTATCTAAAACCTACTCATTTAGCATGAATCTCATATAGTGCACAATTTTTAAATCTTCAGTCCTTATGTTGTACTTTAGATTTCTAGACTTGTTCTCCCTGCATCTTATTATGCTATTTTATAAAAGAACATAACCAAAATACATTGCCACCAGAATGTAGATGTCAAATGGTACTTCATTACATTTGATATTTTTATTTCCTAAGGTTGAAAATTTACTTCTTTCTTTTGTAAGATTCTCCTTGTGTTAATTGATTTTTATTATTTACTCTATTAGTCTTATTATACTGGCTGGTTATACATCATAGATGTTAAATTAAACAATCTGTGCCACATTTTTGGAAATAGCTTTTCTTTTTCTTTATTAGCCTTTGTTTTTACAGAAGAGAGCT
>VMDO01025448.1:0-28196 GCA_007922755.1 Pedetes capensis
GAAACACAATGAGATTTTAACGCTAAAAAAGCATTCATACTTTAGAATTGTATCAGAAATAGTAGACCCTAACATACTATGGGTGCAAAAAGACTTAGAGTAATTTTATATCTCAGTGATTCACCTTTTATGAAAATGACCAAATGAAGGATATTACCAATAACTGATAAACAATTTCAGATTGAAAATACTTGTGTATGTGGCTTTCATGTGATGATAGTGAAACCCTTAATATATTTTATCAAAGGAGATATATAGGAGATGAAATTCATTTTTAAAAACAACAAAACTATGGTAAGTGAAAAAATTCTAGATTATTCAACAGTAACAGCATATAGCCGGGCACAGTGGTGCACACCTATAATCCCAGCATCTCAGGAGACAGAGGCAGGAAGATTGCAAGTTCAAGAGCAGAGGCAGTCTCCATAATTTAGCAAGACCCTATCTCAACAAGAAAAAAAAAGGGGGGGGGAGGCTGGAGGTGCAGGTCAATGGTACAGCGCTTGCAAAGCATGCAAGTGTGAAGCCCTGGGTTCAAACCCCACCACTGGGAAAAAAGAGTATAGCATGTAGATTAATTAGAAGGACAGCTTTGTGCAAAGTAAGAATTTCCTTTAAATTAAAAGTACTTAAGGCAGGTTCATGGTTCATGCCTATAATCTCTGCAACTCAAGAGGCAGAGGCAGGAGTATCACAATTTAGAGATACCCACCCTCGCTTGTCTCAAAATGATAATAAAAAATAAAAAATAAAATAAAGAACTGGTGTGTGACTTATTTGTGGAGCACTCACCTAATATGTGAAAAGCCCTGGTTTAAACTCCCCAATATTATTTTTAAAATGCCATTGATTAGTTTTCTTTCACAGATATGTGTAATATGTATATTTAACATATAACATAGTATAAAATCCTACATTAGCTGTGGCGGTGGAATGAAAAACTCTTAGGTATTAATCATTTTTATAAAAAATAATCTCATATTATCTTTTAAAAATCTGGAAACTTATCATTTTTAGTCATCTTAATAATATTACTCTTAGTCATTGCTTAAAGTGGATTAAGAAAAATTATTGTCATAATAAACATAAACAAAGTTATTTTTCATCACAGAATGTTTGTGTTGAATATTAAGTAGGTAAATTTAAAACTTATCTACTATCAATCATATATTTTAACAACTAAAAATATAAGACCAGTTATAACGATAGTACTTGCCTAAAAAGTGATAGCATAGCTAAGTCTGATCTATTATCTAAGGCTCTTATTCTCGATTTGCTAACTTTCTTTATATACCATGTTGTTTTATAATTGCTTTCAATTAGTAGGTGGTACGGGAAAGAGGAATAAAACAAAAGCAATAATAAGTGAATGACAATACATATTACCTCTCTTTTCCTCAATCCTTCGATTATCCCTGGGACCTTTAAGTTCTTGATTTATCTTTTGCATTGTGCATTTCAATGCCTTTGAAACTGATATTTCATAGCAAATTCAAACGAACAAAAATAAAGCATGTAGCATTTAAGTGATTTCTGTCATTATGTCATCCAATCTGTGAAGCTTCTGCATGGAAATTTATTGCAAGTTTATAAAATCAACAATTATTTATCTACATTTTCTTGTTTATATAAGAAGAGAAATACACTTTAATGTTATGTTGTTGTTAGGTGCTGTCAAGTCCAGTCCGACTCATAGCGACCCAATATACAACAGAAGGAAACACTCTGACACTGTGCCATGCCCACCACTATGTCAGGGCTTCTCTGCTGTTCATCTGAATTTCAATGGCTGAGTGCTTCAGGATTATTTTAAGAGTGGGTTGCCAGGTCTTTCTCCAGTTTTCTTGGTGGTGCTGATCGAACTCAGGGCCTCAGAGAGTGCAGAGCAGCACTCTACCAACTGAGCTAAACCCCAGTCCTTAAAGTTATGTAGTATATTTAATTCCTAACACATGCCCACTGATCAGCTATAATATTTGAATGGCATAATCACAATCCTTCTGTCTTTAAAAAATTAAGGAGAAAACAATTGGTGACTCCATATGACTCAAATAATGTATGGTATAGTGTCATTTTTAAGAGACAGTGGGAATCAGAGAAAGCAGAGATGACTTGGGGCTGGAAATATATGAGAATATTAGACAGAAAAGAAACAATAGTAGATCCTTGATTCACAAGTAACATTCCTGGCTCAGTGGCTAACACTTCTAATTCCAACTACTTGGGGGGCAGAGGAAGGAGGATGATAGGTTCAAGGCCAGAGGGAGCCTGTGTAAATTAGTGAGACCCAGTCTTAAGACAAAAATAAAAATATGGGCTGACAATGAAGTCCACCCAGCAGAGAGTACTTGCATAGTATCTGCAAAGTCCTGGATTCAACGACAAGTTCAATATGTAGATATATATTAGGTGCCCTCCAGATGGCTCTGACTCACAGCAACTCTACGTACAACAGAAACAAACAAGCCCCAGACACTGTGTCAAGTCTGGCACTATTGTCAGTGCTTCTCTACTGCTCATAGTTTTCCAGGATGGATTGTTTAGGGAGTGGGTTTCCAGGTCTTTCTCCCTAGCTTACAGGACCTAGTATCCCCAGGTGGTCTCCAATCCAAGGACTAATCAGGCTGATTCTGTTTACCTTCTGAAATCAGATGGGATCAGATGTTAGGGTGCTACGGCTGCAGACAATGTATAATTAGTTGGAAGAAAATAGGAAAGTTAGATTAAAAATATGTATGAGTAATTTTAAAACTAAGTAATTTCATGCATATACGTGTTGGGGGAGCTTATGACATATACACTGAAGTAAATGTAAAACTGTCCAGAAAACGGCATTTCCCTAAATATAGAAAATCCAATAGACAATAACAAAGCTAATGGATGTTATTTAGGGATAATTAGTTCTTTTTTTTTATGGTCAACTAATTTAATTTTTTTAGAAATTATGTTCCTATAATCATAAATTTCCAAAACATTTACAACAATAATAAACACTCAAAACATAGCTATGATATGAAATATCAAGTGAATATATTCAAACGTTGTTGTTGTTGTTGTTAGGTGCTGTTAAGTCGAGTCCGACTCATAGCGACCCTCATAGGGTTTTCAATGGCTGACTGTTTCGGGATTGCCTGGTGGGAGTGGGTTTCCAGGTCCTTCTCCCATTTTTGTGGTTCTGGGAATTGAACTCGGGACCTCAGAGACTGCAGAGCAGCGCACTACAAACTGAGCTAAATCCCAGCCCATTCAAACGTTAGTACTTTAAAAATATATAGCCACTTAAAATATATTGTACAATGCAATGGTGAAACACTATTGTTAGTGCTTCTCTGCTATCCACAGAATTTTCAATGGCTGATTGTTTTTTGGGAGTGGGCTCCTTCTCCCATGCCTACTGCATCTGGTGTTCCCAGGCGGTCTCCCATCCAAGTACTAACCAGGCCCGACCATGCTTAGCTTCTGAGATCTGATAAGATTGGTTGCTATAGCAGTACGACTACAGGCACAACTTTATGCATAGCTATAACAAAATGGAAAAAGAAGCATATGGTGATAAAAATAATCAATAAACTAAGAAATAATTATGTAAATTTGAGGGTTTACACAATTCCCTTAGTCTATATCCAACAGGAGGAAACAGCATAAACCCCAAGTCAGTACTAAAGTTGGTATTAGTCTGCACAAATGTGTGCCTACATTTAACACATAAAACTGAGAAGAAATTCAATTCTGGAACAGGTAAAATATGTTTACCTCTCTCTGAGCATAGATTAGAAAAAAAAAAACTCATCTCCCTTGAGAAACTGTAACCACCAGCTTGTGTCATATTACAATTTGAGTGCAAGTATGTATTAAATGACTTAGGGATTCTTTAACTGAAACACTAACAAAAGGTGGTCCCAAGGTGGAGTACCCCTGGAACACCTAGCAGTAAGGAACAGACCCATTTAGTGCAGGTCACAGCATAAAGCCTGAAAGGATATGCATTATTAATTAAAAATTTTTAGATAAGGGATAATCTATCACTAACAAGAGTCAAGGACACCATAATAACAAAATTAACTCCAAAAATCATCAGAAACATGAAGAATCTCACTGAAATCACCTAAATTTATTTAAAATCCATCTGAAGATTTAACATCAAGAATAAAAATCATGAAAATATCATGGGCTTATTTGGCAAAAGAGTAAAATGAATTTATTTAAAATAACACAATATTTTTTCTTTGAAATGAAAATGAAGTGGAATGATATTTTAGTTGGTTGGTGCAGGTAGAAGAGGGTTGAAAAATGGACTTGAGAAATTACACAGAAGGCAGGATAAAAAAGGGTCAAGAAAATGTGAAAACAGATTAAAAGATAGGCATTAAGTTTAAATAGTATAATGCTATATTATATTATTGTATCAGGTATCTAGAAATATAAACAAAATATTTCTAGTAACTGCAAAAACACACTACATATTCCAGCCTATTCTTCCTGGTAAGGACGGCTAGGAAAGTAAGACAACATATTTTACCAAATTCTCCATAGAGAGATTAAGCATATGATGAACCACAAAGCCAAATTTTCTGAGATAAGGAAACTCCAGAAAGCCAAGTCCAGCAGGTTAACAACATTGTCCTAGGGGTATCTGTTTACATTGGAAGAGGTTTCTGAGAAAGTAACCAAAGGAGCAAAGCTTTGAACAGACTCAGAAGCCTAAGGGAACAAAAATCAAACTTTATGCCCAACAAAGAAGAAAACATGCTGGAAAAACAATATTTCAATTAGAACATTAAAAGAAGTGTGAGTCAGAAATAGAACAGTTTTTATAGGAAATGAAGCACAGTTTTGAGTCATCTCTGTCCTTGTTAGAATGAAAGTGATCTGTAATCTTCAAAGTCCAGCACTATTGCCTGAAGAAGCAAATGTAAATCTTAGGAAAGTGATTACTTCATCCAAACTCTGTAATTACCTCCGCAATTTCCCATATGCAACACACAGACCTCAGTTAAAAATAGTCAGACATGCAAAAAGAGAAGACATGACTACAATCCAAAGGAAAATATAAAAGGAATTAAGTATATCTATCAAAAATCCAGATAACGACAAATGTAGACACATAATGAAAATAACTATGACATTGAAATAAAAGAAAAAAATTGGGAATAATTTGTTTAGAAATCAAACTACAGAAGAAATTAAGGGAAATTCTGAACCATAAAGCATAATAAGTGAAATTTAAAACTTTGTGGATGAAATTAGAAAACTAATCCAAATTTGTGAGGAAAGTAATGAACTATAAGTTCTAAGAGTATATCCATACTAAAGTAAAGTGAAATAAATACCGGGAGCAAAAAGCCTATAGGATGCACACATAATACTCAATGAAACAGTCTAACAAAGGTGGAACTGAAATTCTAGAAATAACAACTGAAAGAAAATCAAAGGTTTTGTTGAAAGATATAATGGCTGAGAATTTTCCAAAACTTGTAAAGAAATGCTCTAAATGAGAAAATGGATATGTATTATACACACACACACACACACACACACACACACACACACACACACACACATATGGATGGATATGTGTGTATATGTATTATGAAACTATACATGATAACATAATTTTCAAATATTTTAAAATACAGGAAAAATGCAGATTCGGTTAATGACAACCAGTATCATGAAAAAGTTAAACGTAATTACATACACATAGGACTCCTAAGTTGCAACTACACAAGATACTGGCCAAATATCTTTTAATGGTCAAATAGCTTTCTTACTATCATAAAATTAACTTCTACACCATAAATTTGAAAGTAAAAAATAATTCCAGAAGGAAGGAATGAGATAGTGCTGATAATCACAAAGTAAATGAAATACTAAATGATAATGAAATGCAAAGTGGGAACCAGTTTTTGCATTTAAACTATATTTAATATCTTGCATTATTTAGGAAGACTGTAGAAATATTGATTAATCTTAGATTTTAGTAAAATAAAATTGGGGGAGGTTGTTTATTTGTTTGTTTTTGTACAGGGTTTCACTACGTAGACCACACAGTCTGGAATTCACTAGCCCAAGTTGGTCTCAAACTTGTGATCTTCCTGTCTCAGTCCCCTGAGTGCTGGGGATTACAGGTATGTGCCAGTATACCTGGAAATAATTTATTTTATTTTTATTTTTTGAGATACTGGTGAGTTAAACCAAGGGCCTTACATATGCTTTATAAGCACTCTGCCACTGAATGCACCACCAGCCCATTTTTTACTTTTTATTTTGAGACAAGGTTTTGCTAAATTATGCAGGTTACTTCTGGCTTCAAATTTGCAATCCTCCTTCCTCACTCTCTGGAATCACTGAGATTATTAGGCATGCACCAGCACACCCAGTAATAAAAAGATTTTTCAATGAACAGGTTTTTTTAGTGAAATTTCACAAATTCTGTTTGGCTAGCATTTGGGCTGGGGGCTAGCTCATTTTGTGGAATGCTTCCCCTGCACATTCTGAGGCCCTGGGTTTGATCTTCAGCACCACAAAATATGGGTAAAGGACCTGGCAGCTCACCTGAAACCACCTGGAAAGAATCAGCCATCAAAAATCCTATGAATAGCAGAGAAGCACTGACATAATGCGGGACTAGCCACAGTGTCAGGGGGTGTTTTCTTCTGTATATAGGGTCACTATAAGTTGGACCTGAGTCAATAGCACCTAATAACAACATTTGTATAGCATTTCTTTTAGCAAAGTATTTTTTTCCCAATAATACTCTCTATTTTCCATATTCTGTGATTCAGAGCTGTGCAACTGAAATTTCTTATGTGTACAAAATGTAAATTAACAAGAAGTATTAACCAAAGATTGGAATGCTTTACAGAAAATGCAGTGGCAGCCAGGCACGGTGGCACATGCCTAATATCCCAGAGGTTGGGGAGGCAGAGACAAGAGGATCGCAAGTTCCAGACCAGAGGCAGTCTGCATAATTTAGCGAGACCCTGTCTCAAAAAGTAATAAAAATTGGCTGAAGGTGCAGCTCAGTGGTCCAGCACGTGCGAACATGCAAGAGCGAGGCCCTGGGGTCAACCCTCAGTACCACAAAAAAAAAAAAAAAAAAAAAGAAAGAAAAGAAAAGAAAATGCAGTGGCATGACAAAATGTGTTGTGTAGATTACATTATCACTATTACTATATTCTTTTTCATAAGAAAGCATAAAGCATTACTTCAAACCCTTCATGTATATGTCTGTTAAAATACTGGCTGCTGATTTAATATTGTTGGATTCGTTGTTTTATTTTGTTAGAAATGATTCATTCAGTACAGTGCTTCACTGTAAGTAAATGAACCATCTTTTCAGTCTTGTAAATGCCACCTACATAATTAAATAATCAAGCCAAAATTGATTCCAAGATTTCGAAAAGACATTTAATTTTTTAGTATGAGATATGTGATGATGTTTATGAATTTGGAAGAAAAGGAACTGTTTTCTCTCTCATCTTCAGCAACAACTAAAAAAGTTTAATGCAAACCACTGTCAATTAAACTCATATAATTTTGCTGACCTTGAAAAGAAAATGAATCTGTTAGAAAATTTGTCATTACCAAGTGCTCAAGTAAGAAAGATAGAGTGCTATGACACTGTATAATCAGCAACTTCAGAACAAGCCTTCTTGTTTCTGTGGGAAAATAAAGACATGGTTCTCAAAATGGGAAATTGTAAAGCTGCATAAACAAATAAGATTATAAAATAAAAACAGGATAAAAGAGGTATAAAACAAGAAATCCATTTCTCCATATGACAAAAATACAAAATAAGATTGTGTAGGAGAGGAAGAACATACAGAATACCACCAAACTGCTTTATCTTCACTAAATTTAGAAACATTTATTCCCATAATTACTTACCGGTATCTAAGCACCAGGATTGATTACTATGCGGACTATAAATGGAACATAGGCATCTGATCAATCCTGGTGCTTCATCATTAGCTATCCTAATTTCCCAGAGCATCCATTAGCACAATGACACTTTTCCCAATTTTACTTGTGAAACCATTAATAGAACCTGACTGTCTACCTCTCCCGGCCTTCTCTGGCTTTTCAAACATACAAGACAGCACTCAGGATCAGACATCTGTCTAAACTTCTAAATCATTAAGTTCCACTAAAAAGTTCTTCAATTTTCTTGATTTAATGTAAAATTCGTTGCATCTTCAACTTTTTTTATTATTCATGATAGACCCATTTAAACAGGATTGTACCCCAGAGGTGTACAGGTTGTTCTCCTTCCTCTTAATTAATTTCCAATACTTTTGTTCTTCATTCTCCCTGTAGAATGCTTCTATCCTGAATTTACTACCTAATATTATTTCTTCTTCTTGCCATCTACTATGGTACTGTTTTTCCACCAAAATCTATGATGACTTTAGCTCAAAACATCCTCTATGCCACTACTTATATATCAGTTTTTATGATTTTAATAAAATCATTAATTTCCTGTCTTTTAGAACCCAGATGTAGTCAAATAAAGGTCTTTGTTCTGTTACATTTTCCAAAAATCTCATACAATCAAATAATGTACTATCTCTAAAATGCAAATTTGATACATCTTCTACCTCATAATGATCATTTTCTCTCCTTGGTTACTTATGCTAGTATCTTTCTCTCAAATATTCTTCAATTCTACAAGTATTTTCCAGGTCATTTCCTATTTTTTCTAGTGTAATAAATTCCTCATTTTGCTCAAATTTCACTCTCAGGAAAGAGGATTTCCTCAACTTCTTCAGAAAGTGGCAAGAATCATAAGATTAATAAATGTGTTTGAAACCTGGGAGGACGGCTGTGGCAGTACTTTGAGTAGAATTAATAGCATGTGTCTTTTACTCTAATTTTTAAAATTTGAACATCTGTGATATCTTTTGATCACATTTTAAATATTTACATATAATCCATATTATATTTATCTGTAAGATCATTTTTACATATGAATATAAACATAATTGGATAGTTGAGTGAGTGATAGGTAGACAGGATTTTTGTTTTAATTTTTGATATAGGAGCCTGAAATCTTAAGTGAGACCTTAATGAAAACAATAGAAAAGTAGCTGTCAGTACACACAAATGGTGTAATAATTAGTTAGCATGCACAAAACTCTGTGTATTGTTGTTGTTGTTGTTAGGTGCTGTGGAGTCGGTATCCGGCTCATAGTGACCCTCTGTACAACAGGGGAAACACTATTGTCAGTGCTTCTCTGCTGTGCATAGGGTTTTCAATGGCAGATTGTTGGGAGGGGGTTGCCAGGTCCTTCTCCCAAATATTCCTAGGGTTTTCAATGGTAGATTGATTTTTGGGAGTGGGTTGCCAGGTTTTTTTCCCAAAAAACAATAGAAAAGTAGCAGTCGGTACACACAAATGGTGGAATAATTAGTTAGCATGCACAAAACTCTGTGTATAAACCCCAGTATTACTAAAAATAACAAAAGAAAAAAGAAATCAAGGTATACTATGGTATACTATTACGTATACACACACACACACACACACACACACACACACACACACACACACATTTTTTCCACATTCTCAAAGGCCCCAAGTTTGATCCCCACACCACAAAAGTAGGAGAAGGACCTGGCAACTCATTGTAGAAACTATCCAAAAAATTGAGAACTGTATGAATAGTGGGGAAGCATTGACCTAGTGCAGAGCATGACATAGTGTCTGGGAGTGTTTTGTTCTGTTGTACATAGGGTTGCTATGAGTTGGAGCCCATTTGACAGCAGCTAACAACATTATGTGTGTGTGTGTGTACACAGAGAGACATATTTTCCAGTATTCTGAGAAAGTACAGGAATCTCTGAGCTCATTATATGTCTCCTATTAGGACTGTTTCTCTTGAAAGTCAGGACTGTTACATGCACTCTGTGACCCCATGAGCTGGTATACACTGGTAGTTATATACTTCTGAGAAGGTTTTTGAAGGATTTTAAAGAGGAAAATAGCTCCTAAAAGTCTCCCACACAGCTGAAGTTGATTTGGAACCCTGCCAGGAAAGATGAAATTCAACTTTTAGTTAATGTCTTCTTTTAAAAGCTACTCTCAGAGTTCCTCTTAGTTTGAACCATTATTCTGAATGAGAAGATGTCACATACCTGCCCTTCAAAGGCTTTTATCCCATGTAAATTTTCTGGTGCTATATATAGTGCTCACAGAGTAGCACAAGTATCTTCAGCATTGGCCTCCCATATGATGCTTTTATTCAGTGTGACACACCAATGCAATACAACTGAGCATTTCAGCTGAGCATTTCCAGTTCCACTGTACTTGGAAGGCCTCTCCGAACTGAGTGCTTCTGTGTGGTTTTCCCATACTGAATAGGCTTATACTGCAGCACTGGTCAGCAAGGTCCTAAGAGTCTCCCTACACATGAAAGTCTTTCTTCACATGTGGTCACTGAAGTCTTCATATACTACATGTTGCCCTTATCCCTGCTGAAGTATTTCTGTCCACTGTGTTGTTCTTGTGCTGGTGACAATTTTATTGAACTCTGAGCTTCTTCTATGTGCTTACCACTCTACAGTTATGACCCTGGAGTGTTTCCAGATGCTCAACCAGGTGAAAATGTCTTTAAAGACTAGGACATAAATACGACAAGAACAGGCTTATGGGTCCAAGAGTCTTCCTTACAAATTCCTCCTTGTGACACTCTTACCAAAACTTCCTGTTTAGAGAGATGCCTCCTGGTTCCTCCACTCCATGCTAGCAGTGCAGTGAGGCCACAGCACCACATTCTTCAGTATTCTAAGAGTCACCTGAAGAAACTCCAACTTTTCCTGAGAATAGCAAACGGCCATATCATCAAAGGCCACTCAGCTCTTCTTGGAGTCCCTGAACTATGGGAGTATGGCCAGCTGCCCATGTAACAATTTTATTTAGGCCATCTCAAAATCAATATATCCAAAATCCAACTCCTGATATCCTCGTGAAAATCTGTTCTCCCATGATTTCTCTATCTCTATTTGCATCCATATCTAGGTAAATAAACATGGAATTTTTTTGTTGTTGTTGTTCTGGGAAGTTGAATCCAGGGCCTCACATGTGTTAGGCAAGTGGCCTACCACTAAGCTGAATGCCTAGCCCCTGTTTTTCAATTTTTTTTTTTTTTTTGGAACAGGGTATCATTAAGACACTCAAGCTGCCTTTGGCCTTGAACTTGCTATCCTACTGAGTTACTGGGATTACAGACCTGAGCCTGGGCACATGGGCCTAGAATCACTTTATATTGTATTTTCTACCACACCTCACATGGGATCAGCAAGAATTTCTGTTCGCTCTGTCATTCTGATCTGCCTGCAATCTGGTCAGCTTTTACTTCAATTGCTGTGGTCCTTCAACCACTGTGGCATCCTGAAGTCTGTCCTGGCACATTCCTTACTTGTCTGCTTGCTGTCACTCTCAGTCTTGCTTAGTATTCTCTGAACAATCTTTATTTTTTTCTTAATGTTTCACAAACAGTGTGTTTCTCACTATTCATAATATTTATGCTTCCCAGTGAGATTGGCTACTCTACCTCTGGGGAAATCACTGATGGGCAAGAAGCAAAGTAAATACTCAGTGTCCACTGCATGGCTAAAGGCAAACAGGAGAGCCTTCCTCTCTCTTCAGACTTTCTTAGCTCTGGAATCTTCCAGGATATTCAAGGGCAGAGCACTCAGGAATATTTCATGAGGAGAACCAAATCAAGAGGAGACAATATCACAGCTATCCTGTCTTGTTTAAAATACCATGTCTCTATTACAGTATTTTTGGAAATAATAATTTTGATAAAGAATGAAACCCTTCATAAATGCTTACATTATTTTATAAAACAAAAAATAATTTTGGAAATCAAGATTCAGTATATTAGGAGAATTGCTGGTATGTTCTTGCTTTGATATGTGATAATTGTGTTACCCTGAGTAAAAATTTATATCAAAATAATTTTTAAATCCCTGAAGATGAACTCAAATCTGTTTATGTCAATTAGAAACATTTTGTGATATAAAAATTATAACTCAAGGCATAGTTGAAGATATTAATACTTTTAGCACAGATACAGGCATGGTGGCCTGCACCTGTAATCCCAGTGACTGGAGAGGCAGAGGTGGGAGGATTCAAATACAAGACCAGAGCCAGTCAGCATAATTTAGTGAGACTCCATCTCAAAAATTAAAAAAATGGTATGAGGGTGCAGTTCAATGTTACAGAACTTGCAATACATGCAAGTGTGAGGCCCTAGTTTCAATCCTCAGTGCTGCAAAAAGTATATATATATTTTTAGCACATTGCTGCATGCTAAGTAATCTAACATAAATAATTTAACTGAGAACTATAGAGTACAGAAGTGCCCAAGAAATATATTCCAAGACACTCTATGGATGCCTGAAGCTGTGAATAATACTGAACTCTATATTTACCATGTACTTACCATGTTTTAATTTTTGTACATGTATAAGTGTGCAGCATAATACCAAACTACTTTAATATACCCATTCATGTTTTATATCTGGTATCTCCTTTGAGTCACTACTGTTGTGCTTTGGAGCCATTATTAAGTAAAATAAGGATTATACAAACATGAAAACTGTGATACTCTAAAAGTTAATCTAACACATGAGATAACTATGAAATGACTGGTAGGCAATGTATATAGTGTAGACACCCTTGAAAAAGGGATGGTTCATGTCCAAATATGACAGAATAAGACTGATATTTCATCACAATATTCAAAATGGTATGCAATTTAAAACTCATGAATTGTTCATTTCTGGAATCTTCCATTTAATATTTTCCAGCAGAAGTAAATTAAATCACAGAAAGTCAAACTGCAGATAAAAAGAGTTACTGCATATCCTTAGTGGTATATATTATATCATATTTTATTATGATATAGAATGTAGTTTAAAGAGATGCACAAGAGTGTGTCTTATAGGTAGAATATGAACATTTCTGTAAAGACAATGCCATTACAAATATAAACTCCTTTACTGAAGATTTATGCAGATGTGTAATGGAATTACCTGTAAACAATGATAGTGTAATTAAAAGCAAAAATGCTCGTTTGAAAATTAAGCAGATGCTAATTCAATTCTCAAAGTAGTGACATTTTCTTTCAGACATAATTTCTCATGTAACTTAGCCATTGCACATAAGAAGGGGCTGGGGTTAAGCTCAGTTGATAGAGTGCTATGCTGCACTCTCTGAGACCCTCAGTTCGATCCCTAGCACCACAAAAATGGGAGAAGGATGTGGTCATCCACTCCCAAAGCAATCCTGAAACAATCAGCCATTGAAAACCCTATGAGGGTCACTATGAGTAGCACCTGACTGGACTGCATCTAACAACAACTCATAAGAAATTATGAAATGTTTTGTCTTATTTAATGATTCATATTTAAAGAATAGAGATTGTGTTACTTTGCATTTTAAGATAAGGAAACAAAAAAATCTACCTTTTACAGAGAAAAAGTGTTTGCATTGAGTTAATATATATAATCTATGTCCTATAAAACTATACTTTAATAAAAAGGCAGCTAATATCACAACAGGAACTTTTACTTTTACCATATTCTATAATGCCATATAGCCATAGATTAACTTTGTCAATAAGAGAGGAAATTGAGAAAAATCTTTTTTTAGTACATTTTTTTAATGAAAGTTAAGATTAATTATAGTAGCTGGGTGTGGTGGCACACGCCTGTAATACCAGCGGCTCAGGAGGCAGAGGCAGAAGGATCTCAAGTTTGAGACCAAAGGCAGTCACATAACTTAGGGAGACCCTGTCTCAAAAAGTAAAAAAGAAATGAGTTGGGGGTGCAGCTCAGTGGTCTAGCACTTGCAAAGCATGCAAGCGTGAGGCCCTGACTTCAACCCCCAGTACGGGAGAAAAAAAAAAGACTAATTATAGTGATAATTTAATTTTTATTAGAACATTTTAATGTACAATTTAAAGAGTTTCATTGTGACATGTATTTCATTGTGACGTTTCCATATATGCATTTCATTGTACATTGCTCACATAAATTCCCCCTTACCTGCTCACGCCCTCCTTCCCTATCCCCTTTCCCAATGATTTCCTTTGTACTTTTGTGTCTTTTTGTGGGAATATTTATCTATATCCTTGCATCCTGTTTCTTATGTTTGATTTAGCTCACTATCTCATTTGTTATTGTAATACTTTTAGGAAAACATCCTATAGATCTCAAATCTGAGATAAATAGCTATAATACAATTTTGATCCTTTTAACAAGAATTTTAATTGCATAGCTAATGCAGTTGTGAAGGTTAATTTTACATGTCAATTGTGTCTGGGCAACAATGACTAGCTCTTTGACCAAACATTTTTCTGGATGTTTCTGTGGAGATATATTCTAGGACTAAATTAGCATATAAATAGATAGAATTTGAGCAAAGCAGATTGTCTTCTAGAATGAGGGTGGGGCTTTTTCTAAAGAGATGTAGATATTAATTGATAAAGTCTTATATCCCCCAAAAAGAAGGAATTTGGCCAACAAACAGCCTTTGAATTCTACCTGCAATTGTTTCCAAAGTCACTAGCTTTCCAACTACTCCATCAAAGTCTGGTTTCACTACATCTCTGTATCTCCACAATTATGTGAATAAATTCATCATAAGTTCTCCTCCCTTCTTCCATTTTTATGTGTTACTATGTATTATATAATTTAGCTTAGTTGGTAGAGCGCTGCTCTGCAGTTTCTGAGGTTTCAACTTCGATTCCCTGCACCACAAAAATGGGAGGACATGGCAATCCATTCCCAAGGTAATTCCAAAAGAGTCAGACATTGAAAACCATATGAGGTTCACTATGAGTGGGACATGACTTGATGGCACCTGACAACAACAACAACAACAGCATACACACATACCCCCCCACACACACATATTTCCTTGGTTATATTTCTCTTGAGGATCCTAAGTATTGTAGGAGGCATAGTTAGGTTGTTAGTCTTCTGGGAATTGGTGATTTTAAAATCAGTTTAACAACTCAAACTTTTAGCTGGTCATTCATATAAGCACTATCAAATTAAATTGAAATATGTGTTAGAATATATAACCAATATATAACTTAAAACACTGTGTACGATTTAGGTATAGATTAGTGAAAAGAATAGCAGTTTAATTGTATAAAAAATTCTACTCTGTATTTTATGAAGGGCATTTGTTACCACTTTACAAATTAACCTTATCTTGAGACTTATTCTAGAGAAAAATATTATGCTTAACATCACTCCATTGCATGCACTAAATTTCATTAATTAATCTGAACAGAACACTGACATCAAACCATGTTTCAAGTATTTTTGTAAAGTGGCTGGGCCTAACTTAGCCTGAAAGGGAAAACTGAGTTAAAATTGTTTATCTGATTAACATTTTGCAACTCTTAAGCTAAAACTAGTTTTACTCTAGGTCTCAGAAAATTATTTAAATGAATGCTGACTGAATGGTTATATAAGCTGGTGTTTTTTAGTGCCAAGAATGCTGAAGTAAAATACACAGTCCATTAACTCAAGTACCTCACAGGATCACAACAAAGACACAAACAATTCAAATACAGTATTAGTTAGTGATGGATAGGCTATACTATACAGGCATCCAGGCAGATCATACAATTCCTGCTGGAGAAGATAGGAAAAGAGGTTATTCTTAAACAGTCTTGAGTCATCAACAAAAAATAATGACCTATAAAAGATATCCACTTTCTTACCATATCAGAGTTCTCATCCAGAAAATTAAAGACTTTTCTTAAAACATATTTTCTCCTACAATTAGAACATCAGTATGTAAGTAAAAACAAAACAAGAAATGAAAAACTTCTTGTGCAACTAAAAATTGAGTGTATTGGTAACACATATTGTATTTAATATTGATTTAGTAATACTTTCCTTAGTAATAAATGATGGCACTATCTAAAGATATTTAGGTAAAGACTCTTTTCAGTGTGTGGATATCAATATTAGTATATTTATGCTGTAGGTAACTAAGAAGTGTATTCCTATAGTTTGAATACCTCTCACTTCGAGAAGTAGTATGTTGTAAAGGTGTTTAGCTGAAGGCTTAAAGAGTAAAAAAGCTTAATCCATCTGAAAAATATGGATATGTTACGTTCTTCTAAAACCTATTTTATCATCCTGTATATTCTCATGCACATACGTATTGACACATTCATACTCACCACACCAAGCCTCCCCATGTGTTTGAGAAAATAATCTAGTCAAAATCTGTTCTTTTCTTCAGTGCAGGATATGTGAATGCATGGATAACAAAATGATCCCAGAAGCTGTCTAATTTGCTTTAACAATTTATTTTTAAATCCCAAATTCTTAAATATTAAATTTATAGAATATTTAAAGAATGAGCCCTAGTTATCTGAAAAATAAAGATAATGCATGACTATTTTTCTTCAGAAAATTGAAATGTAGCAGTGGGGAAAGTTGATAAGTGAATATACAAAAACAGAATAATGTGAGAACTGTTTAGGGAATGATCAACATTATGTTGCTAAAGTAAAAATCAAGAAGTTCAATTTAGTGAACACATAAAGTGTGATGATATCATCAGGGCCTTTAAACCATAAAATACTTGAATTTGATGATGGAAGTAATGGGGAATAGATAAGACATAAGAATAAATCACTATGTAAGAAAATTTATCCAGCAGGAGAAAATGTCAGGCATCTGGATTAAAAGGTATAAAGACTTGAGCAGTGATTGACAGATTTAAAGCAATGAGAAGATTCTGAATACATTAAAGTCTCAGAATGGATAAATCATGTGCATAATTGGAAATAAAATATAATAGAAACAATGTTGTTCATAATGATCCACAGATTTCAAGATTGGGTTTTTGAATTTAATTCCCATCCATTAAATTAGGAAAGATAAGAAGAGTAAGGTTGAGTAATAGCTTAAAATTTGGAAGCTGAGCTGTATGCAAGATATTGAGATGTCATATTAATGGAATAATATACAGTAGAAAATTTTAAGAATGAGAATGATTTTAATTTTCTTTTATTGTTTTAAATGGTTATATATTTAAACCATAGTATTTTGGAACACACAGAGAAACAATGCAGAATAAAAAAAAATGAAAATATTGAAGAAAGAGGTTAGACTATATCATCATTTAAGGTAGAGATTCCCAGCCTCTGGGCCATGGACCTGTACCAAGTCAATGGCCTGTTAAGACCTGAGACACACATCAGGAGGGAAACTTCATCTGTACTTACAGCCACACCTCATGGCTCACATTCTCACATAAGCTCTGACCTCCTGTCTGATCATCAGTCTATGGGAAAATTCTCTTCCATAAAATTGGTACCCAGTGCTGAAAAGTTTGGGAACCATTGATTTAAGGAAACAAAAAAATGATACTCTTTCAAAACAATTAGAAAATGAGAAGCCACAGATGAAAAGGAAAATATAATATCTTAGAAATCAAATAAGCAGTGAGTTAAAGGCATCAATCACACAAACAAATAGAAAGAGTCTAAGAGAAGAGGAGTGTGCCATGTCAGGTGCAGTTGGGAGTTCAAGCTAGACATGTCCAAAAATCATCCATTGCTTTACCAAGAGAGAAGCTGCCAGTCCCATTAGAAATGTCATTGACAGCCTAACAAAGGGAACGATGTGGAAGTGATTGCTAAGTGACTGAGAGAGGAAGGAATAAGGATATTGCTATAAGGAGTTGGGGAATTCTTGACACACACACAAAATATTAAATGAGGCATTTGAAGATGCAGAAAGAAAATGAGACTTGAAGCAATGAAACTTCCCACTATGGCTGTGGAGAAAGTGATATTCACAGCAGAAGTAGATACTGTAGTCATGTGCAGAAAGATTTGTACATCTCTCTACAGAATAGGAGGGATGGAGGCCAGTAAGTAACAACAAAGTAAGAAATTTTCTAAATAGGAAAAAAACCTCTTCTATAATGGAATAAATAGCTTGGGTATAACAATGGACAACTGGAAATATTTTTCAAAATAAGAGAGACAGAAGATCATTAAAGATATTACAAAGATCTTTTGTAAGTAATACAGCAAAGGATGATATATTCAGTATAGGGCAATATTTTTATGGAAGTTTTCTCTGATAGAACTCAGTAGTGAAAGAGGTTTTATGATAGAGAAAGCAACATGATTAGGTGGAATGGAAGCTGAGGGTTGTATGGCAGAGCTAAGAGTCTGATACTGACCAATTAGTGAGAGAGTTGTTAATAAAGCATAAAAACCCTGTTAAACTAGGTGATAAATCGGAAAGAAAGAAGAATTTGAGAAAATACTTATCTCTGAGAATTCTTGAACCTGGACACCTGGTAGTCATAATGGAGTTATGGTAAATGGATAAGTGATTTTGGTCAGATTTTAAAATATTGAAATTCAATCATAACTCATGATAAAATTCATGATGTGGATAAATCTGTAGGTAGTTAAAGCACAGTGATATGAAAATTCCAAAAAAGGTCATTTTGAGATTGGCATATTGGCAAGATTATCATTGAAAGTATTTTTCAGTATAATTTGGAGCTTAGAATTACAGGCATACCTTAATTTCAGAGGCCTCAAGGAAATGAAGAAAGGTTAGGTGGGTCAGTATGAAACAAAGAAACATGAAAGAATTTATACCAGAAGGTATGGTTCCCATAATGGGTAGAGTTTTTATGTGAGATAAAACTTAATGATTTGAATTGTAAAACTGGATGAATGATGGACTCTAGATCTTCACACAATACATATATTTCACTGGAAAACATTCACCTCAAGATACTGCTATAAAATTTTATATCAAAAGCATTGCTTCTAGATTAAATCTTTTGCTTTCCAACTTTTAAAAAAAATCATTGACATCGCAAATGATTTCCTCATACTTTTAGACTCAAAAGATATGCTAAAAGAGAATTAAGAAGTTCTGTGGTTAAGAATATGTATCTATAAAAAGTTGTTGTTGTTATTAGGTGCTGTTAAGTTGGGTCCAACTCATAGTGACCCTCATAGGATTTTCAGTGGCTGATTGTTTCAGGATTGCTTTATGAGTGGATTGCCATATTCTTCTCCCATCTATAAAAAGTTACAAAGTCTTAATCATAATATATTTGTAAAGATATGCATTTTGTGGCTTTCAACATAATTTTAGGATATTTTCACTTTACAAAAAGTTGCTAAAATATTACACTTGTGCTGTATATATTATACCAAAATTTCTCTATTACTAAAATTGATGTGGTACATTTGTCACAAGTAATAAATCAATGCTGATGTCATGAATTAAAGTCTGTCCTTACTCATATTTCCTTGGTTTTTACCTAATGTCCTTTTTCTGTCCAAGAGTTGTATTTGACATAGTACAATTTATTTAATCATCATGTTTTTCAGGCTCCTTTAGACTGTGAGAGTTTCTTTGATTTCCCTTGTTTTTCATGAAAATTATGGCCAAATATTTCATAGAATTTCATTTTCAAATTGATTGATGAAGTGATTTATTTTTGTGGTGCAAAAGATCAAACACATAGTCTTACATATGCTAATCTAGTGCTCTACATCCCCTGCCCTACAATTTATTTTTTATTGACAAATAATTGTGTAGATTTATAGATTAAAATGTTTTGATTTGATCAAAACGACCCTACGTACAACACAGGAAACACTCCTTGATACTCTGCCATGTCAGACACTATGTTATTACTTCTCTGCTATTCATGGGAGATTCAGTAGCTGATTGTTTCCAGTGTGGGCTGCCCTGTCCTTCTCCCAAGGCTGCAGTACCTGGTGTTCCCAGGAGTTCTACTATCCAAGTACTAACCAGGCTCTGCTCTGCTTACCTTCTGAGAACTGACAGGATCAGACATCAGAGTGGTACTGCTGTAGACACATGCAGTACAATATATTACCGAAATTTATTCCTCTATTCTACCAGAAACATTTTACTCTTCGATCATCATCTTCCCTTTTCCTATCCCACTTCCTCCCCTGATATCCTATGATAACAATTTTCTACACTCTATTTCTATTACATGGACTTTTTATAGATTCGATGGATATGTGAGATCATCTAGTACTTGTCTTTCTGTGTCTGGTTTATTTCATTTAGCATAATGTTTGTTGTTCCATCCATGTTAACTCAAATGAAATAAATCCCTACTTTTAAAGTTTGTTTAGATTCGACTGTGCATATAGACTCAGGCCTGTATATCCATGGTTGAGTATCCAAAGATTCTACCAATCAGGAGTCAAAGATATTTTTTAAAAAATAGGTCTGAACTAAACATGTGCAGATTTTGTCTTGTCTTCATTTTCTAAATATACAATGTAGAAACTATTTATACAATATTTACATTATATTAGGTATTATAAGTAATATATATATATATATATATATATATATTAAACTCTATATGGAAGTGTGTGTGTGTTATGGATTGGGGTTTAGTTCAGTTGGTAACGTGCTGCTCTGCACTCTCTGAGGACCTGGGTTCTATATCCAGGACCACAAAAACGGGAGACAGACATAGCAATCTTCACTGAAAGTAGTCCTGAAATAAACAGCCATTGAAAACTCTATGAGGGTCTCTATGAGTCCAACATGACTGCATGGCATCTAACAATAACAAAAAAAAGTGTGTTATATGCAAATATGCTATTTTTATATGGAACTTGAGCATCATTAGATTTTGGTAACTGTGGGATGTGTTCAAACCACTCCTTCTCAAATAGTAAGGAATGTGCTGTATGCCACATTTGCTTTATCTATTCATCGCTTAACGGACCTTTAAGTTGATTGCATATCTTGGCTACTGTGAATAATACTGAAATGAATGTGAGAGTGCAGATATTTCTTCTGCCTTTTGATTTTTAAATTCCTCTGGTTATATATCCAAAAGTATACAGTCATACTTTCCTGGTGTCTGATCCCATGACATCTCAGAAACTAGGCAGGGTCCAGCCTGGTTAGGTCTTACATGGTAGACTGCCTGGGAATACAGGATGCTGAAGGCTTGGGAGAAGGACCTGGTAGCCCACTTCTGCAACAATCAGCCATCAATAGGGGCTCATTTTGTGTCACCTTATTTGATAGTTCTTGTCTGCTATGCAGAGGGTTTTCAAAGACTAAGTGTTTTAGGAGTGGGCTGCTGGGTCCATCTCCTTAGTCTGTCTTAGCCTGAAAGCTTTGCTGAAACCTGACTACCACGGTCTGGCCTGATGGTATCTGAAATACCAGTGACATAGCTTTCAGCATCACAGCAACATGCAAGCCCCCACAGCATGACAAGCTGAAAGACAGGTGGAAGTTTTCAACATAGTATATATAAATTAAATGATAGATAATAGATTACAGAAAATACTGTGATACTATTAAATTCATGTGAGATAGATATATTTTCAAGAAATTTGAATCATCAGGATCTAAGTAACTATGAATATTATATGTTTAAGCAAATGTGAAAGAGGAAAGATATTTCTTACCAACATGTTGGTGAGAATATAAATATAATTAAAAGCTTAACTTATAACATTTTCTTGCAATAATAAAGTATCACCAATAAAGCATTTCAAGAGCACATTTAAAAAAATATTTACATTGAAGTCCAAATGACACATTCTGTGTCATTCAAAAAATTTTCTTAAGGAGAAAAATCCTAGAGAAGAGAGGTGAGAAAAATAACATCACTTCAAACTCTGCCTCTACACTCATCACACATTACACTCATAACCTTGTTAATGAATGCAATTAAATTTGAAACAGCAGCTGCCAAAAGGAAAATGAACCAAACCAAATCAAACACAACCAAACAAAACAAATCAAGGTGTGTTCATTACAGCTGGAGGAATGGCCTTTGACTTTGGTACTAATGCTTTTAGTTCCCCATGTCTTTTTGAATTATTATTATTATGAGCATTCCTTTTGAGCAGATGTTGACAAAATTTTCTCACTATCCACATACTTATCTCCTACTGAATTTGAAATATCATCATATTGTCACACATTCAAATATAAATAAGAACTAATTTTGTGTTATAAATATCCTATTATGTTGTATTTGATGCATCTCTAATTTAAGTGTTTGGTTAAGTTCAAATATTGCTAACTCACCCATTCAGAGATTTGGGGGATTATAAAAAGTTACTCTTTAACATCATACATGAGAAACATTACTCTTCTATGAGGGATCAATTAATATAAACCTGACATTCTACGGTAACACATAGTTTTAAAGCTATGCTATAATGAGAAGCAAAACCATTTATAGATGAGATCACACTTCATACAGTTCAATAATCACTATTAGTTATGACAGGTTCATTACATGAAACTTGATAGGCAACATGGCCATTTAAGTCCATTCTCCTATGATTGTGCAAACTGATATATAGGTAAACAGAATGGTCAACACTTATATAAGTATCAGATGACACTAATTATATAGCAATATAAATTTTACCTGTATTTTAGAAGAACCACAGTGAGAGAATTCCATTTTCAATACTAAACACATCCTTAAGCAGTAATAAGTGCTAGTGGTGTATATTGTAAGTTACATCGCAGCCAGAAAGAAAGTAGAGGTTTAAGTAAGAAATTTAGTTATTTAACAAGGGCTTTTTAGTGAAAGTCAGGAAGACCTATAGACATTATTTTATCATGCTATACATCATTTGGCAAGCCATTCCTGGAGCAATCCCAGAACAATCAGCCATTGAAAACTCTGAGTGTCACTTTGAGTTGGACTTGAATGACAGCACGTAACAACATACATCATTAGCTGAACTTCAAAATAGAAAACATTAATGGGGCACTGTAAAAAACCACAAATTGAACACTGTATTTTTACACTTTGTGATTAAAAGTATATATTACATAGCACAATGGGATAGATAGGAAATATAGTTTCTTCTCAAAATACCATGTAAATATGTTTGCAACCATTGATATGGTGCTTGTAGATGATATATACTTTAGATTATTTTTATATATCAGGTTGAAATTTTAGGAATATATGAATAATTGACTTCCCTGAAATTTGAAAATTTTGAAAGTATTAAAACCTCTAAAATGAGATTCTACAATTCTTTCCATTAACATATTTATGTAATTAAACTATTATGAAATGTTTAAGGAGAGTTGGAAATATCCTGACAACTACTTTTAAGAATTAAAAGAACATCTCTGACTGTACAACATAGCATTGATTAATATTAATGTAAAATGATATTTTCATAATTTTGACTTCATTCATTCATTATCACATTGTAGAAAGACATCCAAGTTGTACACGTGCATACAAAAGTCAATATAAACTACAAACACAAAAATAGCATGAGAATCCTAAACACATATGATTATCTAAAGACAAAGTATACAGCAATATAAATTTGACCAGTATTTTATAATAGTCATGAATAGAAGAGATCCATTTTCAATGCTAATAATAAGATACACGAAATTTGGTAAATTATCTAGTATTTTCAATGTTCAAAATTATAATGATTCTTTTCCTAAAATTGAAGAAAATTAAAAATATGTGGTATAGTAGTATTAGAGAATTCGTGTAGTATGGTAAATCAAGAATAGAAAGTTTGAACATGATTCTTAAATTTTTTTTCCTGAAACACTTATTTGTAGTCTCTTGAGAATGCAGCTTGCTGATAGATCTCTTTTGGTATGCCCAGCTGATGGTGGAGAGGGAAGATAATTCTGCTTCTTTTTTTCTAATAAGCAAATTTGCTACAATTTCTCCAGTGACCAGAGCATCAACACTAACAGGATCCTTTAACTTATCTCATCTTGAAATTTATAGGGAACATGCAAAAAATGGCAGTATGATGACTAGTAAATAGCTCTTATTGGACCTCTCCACTAAAGTTTCTAGAAGGTTCCTAGAATGGCCCCTTAGTTTCCAAATCTTTCACAAAATATATCTATGACTGTTACCAAAGTCCAAATAGGAATAGTTTACCAACTTAAAATTTTTGCACCAAATTGATCTGTAGGCTCATAATTTCTCTTATGAACAAACTATTAAAGAGAAAATATTAGCTATATTTGGAGTACATTTTTAATTGCCACTCCCTTCATTATTTGCATTTCTCATTTTCCTAACTTCCTTTTGTTGAGAGATCATAGAATTCCATGCTCTTATCTAATAGGCTCCTTTCAGATTATCTACAAAACACTTTATTCTATAGAATATGTGTGTGTGTGTGTGTGTGTGTGTGTGTGTGTATTAAAACCTTCTGCTTTGTTATTTTTGAAATATTCATCATAAATTTTTAAAGTTTAGCATTGTTTATACCCCTAGTCTTTTGGCAAAGATTTACAGGCATTTCAACTGTAACAGTAAATTATATATCCTTTCATGTACTTTTCTTCCCATGGTTCTTTCAGGTAACCAGAGACGTTGAAATTTTATGGCATTGTCAACTAATAGATAACACAGAAGTTGTGGGCTAATTATTTTGCTTTTTCTTTCAGAAACTCCTTTGATAACACAGGATCTGTGTACAAATTCTTCAACTCTTTCTCATGCTTTGACTTTTACTTCAGTTATACAGGACTAATTTTTAGATCCCCCATGTGTCTGTCAGCTTGTCATGCTGAGGGGCCTTGTGTGTTGATGTGATACTGAAAACTATTCCACCAATATTTCAGATACCAACAGAGTCACTCATGGTGGACAGGATTCAGCTAAGCTTCCAGATTAAGATGTTGTTGTTGTTGTTGTTAGGTGCCATCAAGTCGGTATCCGACTCATAGCAACCCTCATAGGGTTTTCAATGGCTGAGTGCTTCGGGATTGCCTTGGGAGTGGATTGCTAGGTCCTTCTCCCAGATTAAGATAGACTGGGGAAAAGGACCTGACAACCCACTCTTGAAACAATTACCTACTGAAAACTATGAATTTCAGAGAAGCACTGTCAAATACAATGCCAGAAAATGAGCCCCCCGGACTGGAAGACATTCAAGAAACAAGTAGAAGAGATACCTCCTCAAAGTTAAGTTGACCTTAATGATGTGAGTGGAGTAAAGCTCCTAGGACTTCCTTTTGCTGATGTTGCCATGAATCAAAATGAGAAGAAACATAGTGTCTGCAACAATGGCCTCAAACATAAAAAGATTGTGTGCATGGCATAGTGATGGGTAGTATTTTATTATGTTGTTTATAGCATTGCTATGAGTCATATCAGACATGAGGGCACCTAACAACAACAGCAAAATTTCCAGATCAATCTTGGGAAAACATTCAAAGTTCAAGCCATATTTTCATTCTTCCGCTTTGCTTGTAGTAACAAGGATTTTAAATTTGAAAGTTTGTTATATTGCTATATACATATATATATATGTGTGTGTGTGTGTGTGTGTGTGTGTGTGTGTGTGTGTGTGTGTGTGTGTCATATATGACATATATACATATATGACTTTAAGCCAGGATTTTAATAATTGTAGCTAATTGGAACTATATTTATATTTATAGTAGTAATACTCATTGAATGATGCCTAAAATAGTCTAGTCTAGTTTCCTATTTGAAAATGAGGACTAAGGATAACTTTTTTTCATTAAGTTAAATAGATATTACTTGTGAATAAGCTAATGACAGAAATGATTCAGTAAAATAGAGGCAATGAAGGTTACTGGCTATAGTACCAAGTATAGTCAAATAGCCTGAGTGTAAATTCCACCTATGCTAGTTATCACTATGTGACTTCAGCAAATTATATAATTTTTACTGAAGGCATCCATCTGTCCAATAAAAATTATTGTAGTACTTCAGTGACCTTAGAGTTGTTATGAGTATTTAAAACTTTGCTTCATTGAAATATCTTAGGAAGGTTCATAGCATATATGCAAACATATTATAAGGTACTTGATAAGTGCTCAACTTTTAAGTTAGATATAATGTTAAAGTTTAGGGAAAATGAGAGTACAGTCTAAGTGTTCAGACAATTCTCATTTAGAATAAGATGATGTATATACTTTGATCAGTGAATTATTTTTAACTAATGTAGGATTATTCTAACTGGAATAAAAAGATGTGAGCAAACTTTGAAGAAAGAATAACAGAAAATTTAAGCTTAACAATTTTTAAGTGTGATCCAAGTGTGTAAGAATTCAAAAATGATGTTATAATCATTGACAGAAAATAAGAAATTAAGCAAAAAGAAAGTCACATAAACGTGTCAAGGGGCAAATAGCAGGAGATAAGCCTATAAATTTGTACAAAAAGATTATCTGATAAAAATACGTTTAACTAGCCCCAGTATGTGACAAAAGCTAAAAGAGTTGTGTATCTGAGAATGTTTGAAGAGCACATGGACACTAGTAATTTCTAGATTTGAGGACAGAAAAAAACAACCTCACAAATGACAGAAGTGATATGTTTTCCTTTTTATGTCTCCATTTCTTCATAGTTTCCTCCTGTCATTTTGACAAGTATATAGCTGGTCCATAAAAAATTGAGTAGAAAAAATCTGCAAAGTACATCTAATTTTGTAGCAGTATCATTTATTGTTATTTTCTTTGTATACTCTTTAATCATATTAAATGACCCTGATAATTGGGAAAGAAACATGATTTAGAAGCATGATAAAACTAATGGCTATTTAGAAATCGCCAAAAATTAAAACTTTAGTTTCAAGTAAGAATTCTTTCCTAGTTATGTAGAAAGAAAACTATTTGGAATATGCTTGTTATATATGCTCACCCAAGTCAAGATCTCTTGGTTCACCATATCAGTTCTGTAAGAGTTTTAATGTAAGATTTAAAATGTAAGCTTTGATATAACTTTGAAAATATTTAGTAAAGGTATATGATCTTAGATATTTGATTTGCTATTACATGAAGACTGAATCTCATTCAATAGTTTGCAAACATTCATTGGTTTTTATATCTCATTTAACTTTAAAGTTGTTGTATTAATTGTAATTATAAACTTATTCCATCTAGACAATCACTGAAGCAGCCAAGAATCTCTAACAAAAGCTAAGCCAATTTTTACACTAAATTTGTATAAATTTTGTTTTTAATATATTGTAATGAAGTTATATTAGGAGATAAAATAAATTAGATTAAGATAAATAAATGGGATATTCAAACCGGGCAACATGAAATAGGTTAATGTCACTCCACTGGAATATGTAAAAAAGTACATATAGTTTTTAGAAACTCTCTGGGTATTTTAGCAAATACCCACATAATTTTTAGTCAGAGTGTCACTTGCACTCACATAATCCTTACTTATCAACTAAGTTTTGAAATAATGTTTCATTCTTCTGTACAGCTTTTGTTAGAAGATGAGTATTATCAGGACATGATATACAGCGACACGAGTATGAAGATCTTTATATTTCACTAGGAGACACTGGGAGATGTAAGACAGAAAGAGTATCAATTATAAGGAATTCACAGATAGAAATATAACCTAGTGGAGGATTTACAAGGGAGAGAACGTCTTGAAGAGAACATAAGTAGGTGAGACTGTGTATTCATATCTATAATATGTACTTTAAATTTTTGTAAATCTTTTTCATTAAAATCATTACTATCTCCTTCTTGCCTTAGTAGCTAATACATTAATTGTGATTTGTTAGCTTTCTATTTCCAATTGCTGATGTGTCACCGAATTATTCTAAAAGATGACTCATAACAAAATCATTAACCTTAGAAAAATATTAAGATACTCATTGTACAGAAGTAGAAACTCACAGTAAAATAAGTTGTAACACAGAACTAAGATAAATTCAAAGTTGATACAGGCCAGAGAGATGGTAGAAAGGAAAAAAAAAACTATGTCAAGATCAGTCAGAACACCTAAGAGAACAAAGTATACAGATAAAAGAAATGTAAGAAAATTTCACCTTTAATAGTCAGAGTCTTCCAATATAATAAGAGTTTGTATATTTTTATTTATAAGAGTAACAATTCCTATTCTAACTCAAGGCCCTGAAAATTTTAAAAAAATCATAATAAAAAATCACTAAACATCAATGCAGAAATTAATGAAGCAAATTTGTAAAAATTTGACTATTTTTTGTATATATATACTTACTGTCTTTTGTACATATTTATGTATTTGAATAAGCTGTCAATTTTATCTAGTTTTAAAATATGCTCTCAAGATATGATTTTAAAACAATCAACCCAAGACTTTACAATTATTTTTACCA
>VMDO01025449.1:0-28195 GCA_007922755.1 Pedetes capensis
CTCAGTGGTCCAGCACTTGCAGAGCATGCAAGCACAAGGCCCTGAGTTCAACCCCCAGTACTGAAAAAAAAAAAAAGGGGGGGGGCCTAGTGCAAGGTAATTAGTCCATGAAGTCCTCACCTTAGAAGGGATGAATGTCAGTTTGGAGGAAGGAGTTAGTTCCCACAAGAGTCAATTGTTATAAAGGGAGCAAGCTGGTCTCCTGAGTTTCTCTGGCTTTCTGTCTCACCATGGGATCTTCTGCATTCATCTTCCTGCCATGTCATGCCATCTGTCACAAGGCCCTCATTACAGTCCAACTTGCTAGGACTGCTCCATCTTATATTTCCAGCCTCCTGAGCCACTGGGTAAGCTAAAAAGACTCTTCTTTATTAAGCATTCGGCCTCAGATATTTTGTTATAGCAACCAAAAACAGACTAATACATTATATCTCTGAAAGGAGATGAGAAAAACCTTATTTGTCTCACATTAGCTAAAATACAGCCCACAAGACATGTATGTCCCCACACCCTTTCCTGGTGTCATCGACACAGCAGAACCCCCACGGGTGCAGGTGTGCAGTGACAGGCACCCTGGCATCTCCTTTGTTGCCACTGCTGCCTGAAGGCATCCTGAGATTGTTGCAGTGGTTGTGGACACAACAGCAACCAGGCTTTATGAATGCACACAGCACAGGCTGCCCCAGGTGTCCATCTGCCTGCAAAACAAGATATGTATGTGGACCTGGATGATATATCCCAAGTCCTTGTCAATGTTGGACAAGTAACTAGCTCCCATTCTGTTGCAGGCAGGATGGTTTTTTTTTTTTTTCAGTACTGGAGGTTGAACCCAGGGCCTTGTGCCTGCATGCTCTGCAAGTGCTGGACCACTGAGCTGCACCCGCAGCCCATTTTTTTACTTTCTGAGACAGAAAGTTACACAGACTGCCTCTGGTCTGGAACTTGCAATCCTCCTGCCTCCGCCTCCCGAGCCGCTGGGATGACAAGCGTGAGCCACCACACCCGGCGGCAGGATGGGTCTTTGAAGTTCCCAGGGTCAAAGCTGGGAAAAGGATGAAGAGGACGGCCTCTCCCCGCTGATGATGGTAATGATGCCGATGACTGCAATCATAGATACCTCATTATCCCCACATGGTACAACATTCAGACCTCATACGACCTCAGGATGTGCATCGCATGCATAGAAGGAACAGCCCAGTGCTTACTCTGAGAAGCATTTAGGACAAAGTGACTCAGTCCCAAGATCACTGTCCCAAGCAGGCCGTCAACACTTCCACCTGGGTCACCCAAGTAGCTCTGTCGACGGATGTCCTTTCTTCCGTCTCCTCTCTCCTGTTCATCTCTCTGCCTCCCAGCTTCCTAGAACACTGCTTACGCTGTGCCAGTCTTCTGCTCTCTTTCTCAGTCTGTGCCAACCCTCTGTCAGCCAAGACGCTCCCTCTTAGGTTCACACCTCACCGTCAGCTTGATTTCAAAGGCTGCATTTAATCAGCTGGCTCCTTTTTTGTCTTACAAATGTGCTTTTGCTCACTCCAAACTCCGTGCTATTTTTGTATGTCATTTCCTCTCCTCAGAACCCAGCCAGTGCTCACCTTGCCATCTATGCAGATCCCTCAAGATCCAAGTCAAATTTTATATGAGCCACAAAGCTGTGTGTTACGGATTGCAGTGTCTGCCCCCATCCCTAAGTATATGGACCTCATGACCCTCAGTACTTATGAATGTGACTTTCTTTGGAAATAGAATATTCACTGATAATCAAGATAAGGCAAGATCATGAGGGCAGATGGGTCAGGCTTTCCCAAAGTTCCTGGGTGCCAGGATAGTGTTATTTATAGCAAGCATGCTGGATACTGTAAGCCAAGAGTAACCTGGATTTAACCCTGAGTTTCTCCTGGTTCCTGTTATTCAAAAGCTCTCAAGGGGGACTAATAACCCCTTAATAGATCTTCAAGTCTACAGCCATACCACCTTGGCATCTGATCTCATCAGATCTTGGAAGCTAAGCAGGGTTGAGTCTGATTAGTCCTTGCATAAGAGGTGGCTTGGGCATATCGGGTTCTATAGGCCTGGGAGAAGGACCTGGCAACCCAATCCCAAAACAATCAGCTATTGAAAATCCTATGAATAGCAGAGAAACACTGACAATAGTGCTGGGCATGGCACAGCGTTGTGGAGTGTTTTGAGGGCACCTAACAACAACAAGAAGTAGGTCTTCTAAGATCTGACTTTGTAGAGCTGAAGACTTAAAGTTCTTTTAACAGCTTGTTTAGCTCAATTGGTAGATCTCTGCTCTGCACTCTGTGAGGACCCAGGTTTGATCCCCAGCACTGCAAAACTGGGAGATGGATGTGGCAGTCCACTCCCCAAAACAATCTTGAAACAATCAGCCATTGAAAACACTATGAGGGTGGCTATGAGTTGGACGTGACTCAGAGGCCCCTAACAACAACAGCAACAGCAACAAGACATTCTGGGGATTGTCTGTCTATATCTGGGAATGACCTTTTCTCTGGTTGGCCACATCAGTGGGGCCAACCAGCAGAGTTGGAAAGTGAAGCAAAGACAAAGCAACAGCACGCTTTATGGGTCTGCATTCCATTCCGGAAGTAGTCTTGACAAGTCCCGAGGCAGGCACGGGGCTTCTCATGAGAGACGCAGGTGATGAGGCAGGGAAACATGGCTGCTTTGTTTGCCATCATCTTCCCGGGCTGACTTAGACAAGGGCCTGCCTCTGTGGTGATGTCTGAGAGAGTGGTAGGGTGGAGAACGAGGCCAACTGGACACCTGTCTCCATAAAGGAGGGACTGAATGAAGCGCACCCCGGTGATGATCCAGGACAGCAGCTTCTGGGCGGCGGGGCTGCCCAGCTCCTGCAGCTCAGGCCGTCCTGGGTGCTTCATCCTCGCTCTGCCAACTGCAATAAGAAAAGCCCTCCCTTTTCTTTTCTTTTCTTTTCTTTTTTTTCTTTTCTTTTCTTTTTTTTTTTTGCGGTACTGGGGGTTGAACCCAGGGCCTCACTCTTGCATGCTCTGCAAGTGCTGGACCACTGAGCTGTGCCCTCAGCCCATTTTTTACTTTTTTTTTGAGACAGGGTCTCGCTAAGTTCTGCAGACTGCCTCTGGTCTCAAACTTGTGATCCTCCTGCCTATGCCTCCCGAGCTGCTGGGATTACAGGCGTTCGACATCGCACCCGGCTGCCCTCCCTTTTCTTTTGAAAAGTACACCTCCTAAACTCTGCGTCTGCCTGCTGAAGACCCTGTAGTGCAAGTTAGAAGCTCTGTAAAGCTGAGCTTTCGACCCTGGCCAGCTCAGGCTGCTCAGCACAACGTGGCTTGTTCAGTCCTGAGGCGGTTCGCTGGGAGAAGCACCAAGCAGCCTGCTGCCAGTGCCAAGGAGAACAAGCCTAAGGAGAACTGACGCCACTGCCTAAAACACATGGCCACTTATGGGAAGGACACCCGGCTGAGAGAGACTGACAGTAAGGTGGGTGCTGAGCTTCTTCAGAGGGAAAAGAGGAGCCAGCCACACAGGAAGATGCGTGATACAAACTGTTAGGGTCTGCAGGAATATGTGGGAAACTCCTTCTTGCCCCAAATCTCATGAGTGTTTGTTGTTGTTGTTAGATGTCATTGAGCTGGTGTCCGACTCATAGAGACCCTATGTAAAACAGGCGAAACAGTATTGTTAGTGCTTCTCTGCTATTCATAGGGTTTTCAACGGCTGACATGACTTTTTAGAGAAACTAAAAATATCAGATTCTTTGCAGGGAATTGAACCTTTTCTTTTGAGTCATCAGCAGGAGGAGAGCAGAAGTGGTAGGCAGGATTTCCAAAGTTTAGGGAATGACTTAAGCTTGAGTTATGCTCTTCCGACCGTATGTTCATATCCTGGCTTTACCACTGGTCTCCCAGGAAGAGATCCAAACAGACTTGGAAGACAGAAGACAATCAGTCTTCTTTTGGGCATGACTTAGGAGATTGAGTGACACCCCCAGTCTGTAGGATTTACTCAAATTTCTGATCTCCCACAGATCATTTATTTGGTTAGATGGGTTCTTAAGTTCCTTATAGACTAAGAGGCAGAAGAATGGGAGAAGGGCCTGGCAATCCACTCCCAAGGCAATCCCGAAATAGTCAGCCATTGAAAACCCTATGAGGGTCTCTATGAGTTGGATACCGACTCCACGGCACCTAACAACAACAACAAAGAGGCAGAAGAAGTTTGGTTGAGGACTCTTTACTTTCTCCTGAGCATAGGAATGTCAATAATTAAGGCTGGCTTCTCCAAGAATTTATAATGCTGGATAATCTGGTAAATCTTTGGTCTATCCTACCCTTTGTTATGTTCTTATTGCTCTCTCTTTGACAATGAGAGCACCATGACCTATGAGGTGGGGAACTGGAATGAGTTGCTCAGTGTAACAGTAGGAGAGACTTCTACTGTTTAGATGGATCCTAGCATAAATGATTTTATAAACCTAAGAATGACCCTTCAAATTCTAAGTGAAGTGTGAGGCAGCAGAGGGGTGTTCCTGAAAAGATGAATTTCTAAGCGCAAGCCTGATAATAATAGGTTAGCTCTGAGCTGAGTGCATGTCTGTGTTTTTAGACTGGGATACAAATATGTTGAGGTGTTAATGGAGATCTGTGATGTTTTCCATGCTAGTTAAGTAAGTGAGGACTTGGAAATCATGGCTGGTACTCGCACTGAACAACAGCAAGTATGAGAGCATCCTTAGACTTTGTACCCTAGACAACTTTCTTGTTTAGCTCTCTTGAAAATGCCGAGGGTGGGTTTTGCATAGGATAGACAACCAGATTCCCATCTTCTCCTTTCTTTAATCTCAATTGGTTAAATTGACATGACTCATTTATACTCTCTCCTCTCTGCGCCATCCCAGATCCTTGAAAGTTCCTGTTACACTTCTCTGGATCCAAGGTGTCGTGTACAAGCAGGCAGCCAGCTAGTAAGGGTGGAGAGGGTGAGGTTTCTGGGGTCTAGGGAGAGCCCAGGGAAGTACACAGAATGTCATCCATCTTACTCCTTCAAGACGAGAAGCCAAGGTGGCAGATTAACTGTAGTCCCTGGGCAAATGCAGTTTTAAAGAAAACGTTGAGAGTACAGTTCAGGTTCTTAAAGAACCTTAAACTGAAGGTACAACAGAGGTTCTTAAGGAGAGAGCAGGGTACGGTTCTGATTCTCCAGAGGTCTTGGGTTAGGGAAGGAAAGCTTTTCAGGCATTTTCCTTGAAGTGAGCTTCTGCCCTAACTGACTCGGGACAGCTAGACCGCCTGTGTTTAAATATGGGCTTGCCACTCACCATGTGACCTTGAAACATGCTATGACTTTTCTATGGGTCAGTTTTCACATCTGTAAAATGGGCATGAAGTAGCTTCTATTTCACAGAGACTGTGAGGAATACATGTAAAACGCTAGCTCAGTACACACAGGAACATCTCACCATTATTTGGTGACATTATTATACAGTTGTCCTTGGGCATCCAGGTGGAATTGGCTCTAGGATGGCTCTGCTCCATTGTATTAGTCAGTGGGTATGTTGCTGTGAGAGAGGAACCAGCCAAAGCAAACTTATGGGTGAAGAGATTTATTGGGAGCTCGTGATTAGAGGGTCTGTAGCCATAGCACTGTGGCATCTGATCCTGTTGAATCTCAGAAGCTAAGCAGGGTTAGGCCTGGTTAGTCCTTGGATGGGAGACCACCTGGGAACACAGGCTTGGGAGAAGGACCCTGCAACCCACTCCCAAGAAACAATAAGCCATTGAAAACCCTATGAATAGAAGAGAGGCACTGACAATAGTGTTTTTTCTGTTGTAGATAGGGTCGCTGAGTCAGACACTGACTTGACAGCACCTAACAACAACCGGCCTGCAGCTGTAGCCCTGTGGCATCCGATCCTGTCAGATCTCAGAAGCTAAGCAGGGTCAGGCCTGGGTAGTACCTGGATGGGAGACCACCTGGGAACACCAAAAGCTGTAGGCTTGAGAGAAGGACCTGGCAACCCCCTCCCAAAAATCAACCTGCCATTGAAAACCCTATGAACAGCAGAGAGGCACTGACAATAGTGTTTCCCCTGTTGTACAGAGGGTCGCTATGAGTCGGATACCGACTTGATGGCACCTAACAACAACAACAACAACAACAACAACAACCTGGTTAGAGGATTTCTGTTAACTAGTCCATTACTTTTAAATTCAACCTCACTCAAGTCTTTAGGACAAGGGCAGAAAGCACACAAGTTCTTTGTCAGAATATAACAGGAATTGCCTCTAGTCCAATGCCTAATAGAATTGTCACTTTCCCCTGGACTCCCTCCTCACTGAGCCCCATCTGCATTTCTATTGGAGGTGGCATTCTGGCTGTCTGAATTACCCCTGAAGCTCAGCTCACAGCCAAGCTCAGCTCACAGCACTGTAGGGCTTCACTTCCCTGGATCTCCAAGCTCTTCTAAACTCCTCTCACAAAAGATCCAATGGTCTAAGAACCACGTGGTCATGTCTGCACAGCAGTGACCACACTCTCAAGTATTGATTTCCCTTATAAGTCAGCCAGTACATTGCTGTGACAGAGAAACTGATCAAACAAACTTATGGAGGAAGATTTCCTGGGAGCTCAAGATTACAGGATTTCCATTCATAGAGGCAGGGCAGACATAGTAGATGACCTTATGGCATGGCAGATCAGAAGCTGAGAGAGAACAGTTGGACCCATGGGGCTGGCATAACAACCTCCAAAGGCCTGCCCCAGAGACTTCTACAAAACTAGATCCCACCTCCCAAAGTTTCCATAGCCTCTGCAAAGAGTGCCACCTGCTGGGGACCAAACATTAAAGCATATGACCTTTGGTGGACTGTTTAGATCCAATTCATGACATCCATGGATACCAAAATCTTTAGATGTTCAAGTCCCTTCTACAAAATAGTGTTCTTGTGTTGTTGTTGTTGTTGTTGTTGTTAGGTGCCATCAAATTGAGTCCAACTCATAGCGACCCTGTGTACAACAGAACAAAATACTCTCGACACTGTGCCATCCCTGGCATTATGTCAGTGCTTCTCTGTTATTCATAGGGTTTTCAGTGGGTGGTTGTTTTGGGATTGCTTTGGGAATGCATTGCAATGTCCTTCTGTGTTTACAATGCTAGAGATTGAACTCAGGACCTCAGAGAGTGCAGAGCAGCCCTCTACCAACTGAGCTAAACCTATTTGCATTATAACCTCTGCTCATATTCCTGTAAGTCGTCTCTGGATTACTCATGATACTGAAGACAATATAAATGCTGTGGAAACAGTTGTTCTACTGTGTTGTTTAAAGAATAATGTCAAGCATAAAGTTTGTACATGTTCAGAACAGACGCAATTTCCCCCCAATATTTTTGATCCATGGTTTGTTGAATCTGTGGATGCAGAATCCACAGCTATAAAGGGCCAACTGTATTTCAGTGACCGCGTAGTAGAAGAGGTCTATATCTCAGCTCCAGAAACTCCTTTGTACTGCTCTCTATTCCTTTATATACACTTGTTACCGGTAACAGGGTGATTTTGTTTCAGTAGGAGAATGGAACAGGAGAACTTTAAACAACACACTATCCACTACATTTCAAACAGGAGTCATTCCTCCAAACTAATTTATACCCTGTATTTAGAAACAGTCCTTTTGTGTAGAGTGATACACCTTTGCAATACATTATTAACAACATCCACTGCAGAAATTCAGGTTGAGAGATAGGAAGAAGCTGAAAGAACGAGTAGAATACCAACCATGTGCTAAGGGCTCTGCTTACATTATTTTATTAGTTCTTTTAAAGAGCCACATAGGAAAGCTGTTCTTATGCCCTTTTCATAGACAAAGACATCAACACTCAAAAACCTCAAAATTTCCAAGATCAAAAAGCTGGTAGGTGGCAGAGCTGTGACTTGAATCAATTTCCATCTATGTTTATTCTATTAGCCAAGGAACACTTGGCAAGAAAGAACTTTATTTCTTCATTGTCCTTTCCTCTCTTTCTCTCTTTGTGATTCTGTTCTGGTTAACCAGTCCTGGTCTCCCTGAACTTTTCTCCATGACCCTCCCTGTTTTTCAAAGGAGAGAAAGGAGCCTGATCAGCTCAAACCCACATCCTGTTGGGATGTGGGAGAAGGGCGTAATGAACAACAGGAAGCAGGACTCCCGAGCTGTGGTGCTGCTTAATTAAATTAGCTTGCGTTAATGGTATATCCCAGAATGGGAACACATCCATTAATGCTGTTATTATTATCAAGGACAGGAATGGCCCATTGAGGATTGATGAGAGAATAAACTGTCCATCTGTCACGAGCCATAAGGAAACAATTGATAGGAAAAACTCAACGAGGAACTTCGGATGGGATTGATAACGCACCCTCCACGATAAAACACATACACACGCCCAACGGAGGGGATGTGTGCCTGGCATCTGGCTAATCAATGAACTGTGAAGGGGCTGAGGCAGTAAAGTGAGCAGCTTTCACATTCATATTACAATATGATATGTTTATGGAATGGGGACATTACAAAGTGATTCTGCCAGCGAAGTATAGGAACTGTTTTAATTGAATTCGTGGTCTGCAACCGAAGCACTGACTTCATCTGTCACACGAAGGAAGAGGTCATAAGAAGGTTTTGAACTTTGTTCCCCCTGTGAGTGACTTTTGCTGTTTATCAGGTATAACCCATGCACTTATTTGTTGTTGTTAGGTGCTGTCCAGGCTGTATCTGACTCATAGCGACCCTGCATACAATAGGTGAAGCACTATTGCAGGGCTTCTCCGCTGTTCATAGAGTTTTCAATGGCAGATTGATTTTTGGGAGCGGGTTGCCAGGTCCGTCTCCCAATACACTTATTTAGCCAATGACTATTTAGCCAGGAAGACTGTACAGGAAGACACAAACCCTGGTTTTCCTGTACTCAAAGGAGGCTAAAATAAAATATGCATATCATAACGCCTTCGTGAAGTCGGAAGCCTGCTCTGGTTCACTAGGGATCCATCTCTGCCCGCATGATCTACAGTTTTACGGACAGAGGGGAGCTGAAGGCAGCCAATTATCCCCATGGAGCAAATCCTGGGAAGGAGAGAAGTTAGACAGGCTCAAGGAATGATTTGTTGCAGAAATGGGCTCTTTTAGCCCAGAAAGGGGTTAGAGGAAAAGGGTTTGCAGCTCAGGTGCAGAGACCATGCCAGAGAATGTCAAGAAGGACCTCAAGGGTGGAAGGAAAGGGAACTCCGCCCCTGGACAGCGTGCCTCCTGGCCGCCATCCCTTCCAGCTGAAATCAGAAGGCTTGCAAAATGTGTGGGGAATTGCCAGAGCTGTGTGTGTTTGGGATGAGAAATTATTCAATGAGGGGGCCTTATGCATAGCCTGTGGGTGGCTTATGAGTATTGATTTTGGGATGCTGATAGCTCCACTGGGTTTGCTCCTGGGCTCAAGCATCAAAGTCAGATCTTCTCTGTGAGCCTGTTCAAATGAACGCAGCAGGACCCTCCCGCAGACGGCGCCGCCCTCTGTTCTCAAGCTCTGCCAGGCCTAGAGAAGTAACTCAACACTGGGCTCTGTTCATCTTCTCCCGTGGCTGTGACTAGGTTGAGGGTGCAGGGGTGGAGGTGGGACTTCCTTGTGGGCAGGGGTCAGGTGAGAGGAAGTCTCATTTACTCTACTTCATATTTCCATTGTGAGAAGGACCTGGCAACCCACTCCCCAAAATCATTCCACCATTGAAAACCCTGTGAATAGTAGAGAAGCACTGACAATAGTGCTTCACCTGTTGTACATAGGGTCGCTATGAGTCGGACACTGACTTGATGGCACCTAACAACAGCACATTTCCATGGGGTGGATTTCTTTACATTTCCTGGAGGAGGCGCTACATGGGGAATATGTCTGGGTCTCCTGCCACCTCTTCATTTGCACTTCCTTGCAGAGGAGGGAGTGATTTATGCGAGGGAGGAAGGCGGAGTTTGCTCCTCTCCCCTCTATCTCCTCCCTTTCTTCCCCTTCTCTCTGTCTAACTTCCCTGGAGCAGAGCACATTCTGTCTGCCTTTATTTACACGGAGTCAGGGCATATGGCCTCTGTTGTCCCTTGTTATTTAACTTTCCAGTCTCTGGCTGCTCCATCCGGATCTTCGCAGGTCCTGGGAGACCTGGCTAAGTCAACTGTGTCTCCCTACACTGCGTGATCACTGGCTCTCACCCTTCCTCCGTTTACGCACACGATGACACTCACAGAACCACAACCCTCTGTGCACTGCACATGCCCTTTCTGGACACCCAATCAGCCCTTTCTCTTTGCAATGCAGCTCCTAGAAAACTCAACTTCTTCAACTGCCGTCTCACATGCAGCCATTTCCCAGGCCAGGCTCAGCCCAGGCCTTGGCTTCTGCATCCCCTGCAGGCAAATTGCTCTTTCAAAGTCATGAGTGCCACTTTTTTCCCCCTTCCACAGAACTCTTGCATCTCCTCTCAGCTGAACTCAAACTCGCGGATCCCAGCCCCCTCTTACCCCTGCTAAAAATGTAATTCTTCTCCGGTCTCTGACCTTCACCCACCTGTTCTTTGTAGTTCCTTGGAAGCTTCCCCTGGCCTTCTTTATTGGCTCCCCCTCCCCAGGTGTCTTTTAAATGTTTGTGTTACGTAGGCTTTTGCTTCTCCCTCATCTTCTCCAAGTCACTCATGATTTAATTACACGTGAATTAAATGCCAATGATCTGGTCAGCGCCACTTCCTTGCTGCAGGACTTCAAGTCCAGACCACTGTGGCAGTCCCCTGTCGCTCTGCCTCCACTCCGTTCCCTCCAGTCCATTCTTGGCCCTGCAGCCAGAGACGTCCTCTAACGCACAACACCGAGTGTGCTGGGGAAGTCCTCACGTGTCTCCAACGGTCCCCGGTGTGCTGTGTACATTCCTGTTTCTGAGTTGTGGGTTTGCACGCCAGCCAGTTTAGGGGGTACACGCTGTGCCTGGCCTCACGCTCAGTTCTGGAAACACAAGGATGCCTGCGTAAACTCCATCTTCTCCTCTCAGAGCTTATTCATAGTTAGTGGCAGAGATGGTTAAGTCGGTATTTCAGTAAGATGCAGTAAGTCCCAAGAATGAAGAACAACAGTTACCACTGGGGTAGATGGTGGGGCCTCTTCGCCTAAACAGGACCACAGCGGGCTTCCCAGGCACCCATGTCTGAGCTGAGAGGGGAAAGGCATGATTTTAGCAAAACTCCCTGTCACCCTCACAAAGAGCAATGCTACCTTTCGGTCTCTTTTCCCTGTACCTCCTTCCCTCACCCCCTGCCCTCCAGCAGCGAAGACACCCTTTGAGTTCCTGAAAAGGCCATGCACATCTTCAGTGACCCTCAAAAGTGAATGCCTGCTGATCCTCTAAAGCGTTTCTCATGGGGCAATTTACAAAGGGCACTCACTATGCGTGGCCGTGAGGCTGGAGCACAGCCCACCGGGACTCGGTCCCATTCTGTCCCTGAGGGAGGCATCGTCAGGAATGCCATTGAACTTTGCTGAGCCACATCTCCTAACTTTCAAAATAGCCATCATAATTGTTTTTATGGCTGGGATATGACGTTGTTGTTAGGTGCTGTCCAGGCGGGTCTGACTCATAGTGACCCGATGTACAACAGAACCAGACACTCCCCAACACTGTGCCAAGCCCGGCCCTATGTCAGTGCTTCTCTGCTATTCATAGGGTATTCAATGGCTGTTTTGGGATTGTTTCCAGAGTGGGCTGCCAGTATGAGGCCCAGTAAATGGTGGCCCTCTTTCCCTCTTAGTTTTAAACAAATTGAAAACACAACAAAATAATATAGCAGACGAGAGACTGAACATCTCCAGTGTTAATGATTTAGCTGATACCAAAAAAAATGGCTGCTGTGTTTTGTCGATCCTAAGATGTACTTTCTGTTCACGTTTAATGGCTTTGAACTGAGGATGCATTTCACAATCAATGGCATCTTATAATTGCTGCTGGCCAGCTGGCAGTCGTGACATAGTTGTTAGTGCTTGCACACAAGTGAACTTGGGTTATTCTTGGTGGCAAGATCAGGCCACTGCACCTCTTGAAGCTTCTGTCAATAAACTATGAAGGACCATTGAAGAAATGAATATGTTCTGGTTGTTGTCTAAAAACTTTCTTTTGACGTCTTCTCAAAGATAAAAGTGTCTGCAGCCACATCACCCTGGCATCTGATTCCTCCTGATCTTGGAAGCTAAGCAGGGTCAGGCCCGGTAAGTACCTAGATGGGAGACTGCCTGAGAAAGCTGGGTGCTGTAGGCTTGGGAGAAGGACCTGTCAGCCCACTTCCAAAACAATCAGCCATGGAAAACCCTATGAGTAGCCCTGACATAGTGCCAGGCATGGGATAGTATGGAAAGATATTGGGAAAGAGTGTCTTGTTCTATTACACATAAGGTTGCTATGAGTTGGAACCAACTCCACAGCACCTAAAAACAACAACACATAAAATATCAGCAGAATCAGTGCCTTCAGCTTGAGAGAAAATTCCAAAACAATATGAGTTCAAAGCTATCTCTTGATGGCAGAGAGGCAAATGTTTTGTCGTAAATCATGGACACACATAACTGTGAGTCAAAATGTAATTCACAACAGTCAGAAGAGGAAGGTAATGTTTTTAAAGCATATGTTAGCCAATTTATTTTCCTTTCTTATGTATACTAAAGAGTGATATGTCATACACTTGTATGTCTAAAGGAAACAATCTCATTCAATAAGCATTGTAAATTTGAAGTGATTGAATGGAATGCCTTGCTTAATTGTCAGTGTTTTTCTCTCTTTGCGGGGCATAAAATAATGATGCCACTTTTTATCTTCTCATGGTGCCTTCCACGAGGTGAAATTCAGCATATCTGGAAGCAAGTGGGCTCCTGTGAGGTGAACCACAGAACTCAGCAGACGTTGGTGGGAGACAAGAGCCGGCTGATTCACTGCCTGCCAAGGAAGAACACAAGCATATTTCCTGTGAGAAGCTTGTTCCCGAGAAAAAGGAAGAAGAAGAAGGACCTGGATACATACGTCTAATTCAGTTTTCCCAAGTCACAAATGACATGATGTCACTCCTTCTCCATGAGAGGGGATGGAGACGGTTCAGGGGCATCGCGCTTATAGAAGGAGACGGACCCAGGAAGACATGATCGCCAGGAATCATCCACAGGTTTGGTGTGAAAGTAAAACAAAACAGGCAACGTAAAGTATTGGTCCCTGTCTTCTAGCATGCGGTGTTGCTGATAAGTTTGACATTGTTCTGATTCTAGTTTTATCGTTGGATGACCTATTTTACTTTGCTTCCCTATTCCGTGTGTGTGTGTGTGTGTGTGTGTGTGTGTGTGTGTGTGTTTTAACTTTTTTATTAGTAATTTTAAATGTACAACTTAATGGGTCTCATTATGACGTTTCCATACATGCATTTCATTGTATGGTGTTCAGGTTAACTTTGCTTCCCTATTCTTTGGAGAAGACTTAACTTCTCTTTAAGGTCATTGTTGTTGTTGTTAGGTGCTGGGCATGGCATAGTGTCAGGGAGTGTTTCGTTCTGTTGTACATAGGGTCTCTATGAGTCGGACCTGACTGGACACCACCTAACACACGTCAGCCTTAATATTCTAAAATTTCAGAAAGGTCTGTCTAGGGATGCATCTTTATTTGTCATTTAAACTACTTTGGATTTTGTTGGCACTCACATTTTGCAAGTATTTCTGTTCAATTCTGGGAATTTTCCTCTGTTATTTATTTGACAATCTCTTCTCCTTTGTTTCTCCGTCCTAAACTTCTGGGATTCCTCTGAGTACGTGAGATCTCTTGGATTGAGTGATGGCATCTCTTATCTTTTCCATCTCTTTTCAGTTCTTTATTTTTCCAATTTTGAGACTGTCCAGTCCTTCAATTTCCAATAGTCATCTTCTTCTCTCTTTCTTTTTTTTTTAATGTGTTCTTGCTCTTGTTTTATAGCTGCAATGTTTTCCTGAATTTCTCTGGAGACTTCCAGCCAGGCTGAAGGAAGTCAGAGATCTGAAGTAAAATGGGTTTGGGGCTGATATGATGGGTGATCAATTTTACTGAAGTCCTCCTGAATGCGTCCCATGGTGGTGGGATGGTTTCTGGTGTCAGTGCCTCCTGAGATCATCTCTTGTGATGGCAACTTAAGGAGATACCGGTTCCCAAGCTGACGAGTGGTTAACTGGTAGAGGGCTTGCTTAGCCTGCATAAAATTCTGGGTTCCAGCCCCACAACAATGATAGATAGATAGATAGATAGATAGATAGATAGATAGATAGATAGATAGATGCTAAGAAGTTCCACTGACTTTCCTGGCACTGTATGCTTCCCCATGTTGGCATATATGTTGATACGCTAAGTATGCTTGAGTCTATTTTCTTCCTTGTTCTGATAGAGCCTTTGGGTCATAGAATGTACTCAATAAATGCTTGTTGAATGAATTAATTCCTTTCATTGAATTCCAATAATTATTCATGAAATACCTCCCATCTGTGTTTCCAGCAGAGTGCACTGTGTGTGGTTAAAAATAAGAAATACCGTGTCAACAGCAAAATAACTCAAGGCAGAGCCAATGCCACTGTGGAATTTAGAATTTAGTTGTTGTTGTTAGGTGCCATTGAGATGGGTCCTACTCACAGTGACCCTCACAAGGTTTTCAATGGCTGATTATTTTGGGATTGTTTTGGGGAGTGGATCTTCATATCCTTCTCCCAATTTTGTGGTGCTGGGGATCAAACCTGGGTCCTCAGTAAGTGTGGAGCAGTGCCCTTAGAATTTAGTTGTTCTTGTTGTTAGGTGCTGTCGACTCTCAGCGACCCTATGTACAACAGGTGAAACACTATTGTTGTGCTTCTCTACTATTCATAGGGTTTTCAATGGCTGATTGCTTTTGGGGAGTGGGTAGCTGGGTTCTTCTCCTAAGCCTACAGCACCTGGTGTTCCCAGGAGGTCTCCCATCCAAGGGCTAACCAGGCCCGACCCTGCTTAGCTTCTGAGATCTGATGGGATCAGAGACACAGTGGTATGGCTGCAGGCCATCCATCTGCATAAGTTTCTTATAGTATTCCTACCGAAACTATTAAATGTTGCTGTTGACATTTTCTTTCTGGTCACATGTCAATAACAACATTCAGATCTCTAGCCAAACCCCTGCTCAAGAGATCAGTTACTGAGGAACTCGAAGCCATTCTCCTTTCAATTGTTCTTGGGGGACAGTGCCTTCCTGTACAGCATGGCTTTGACGTTTACACGTCTCCGCCTCACACTCACAGCCTCTCAGGGTCTGCCCAATGTCCACCTTGTCATGGTGATTTTTCCCAGGTACTTTCCATTCTTGGAAAGCAATGTCTCAAGACACAGGGCTAGGGAAAGGGGCTGGGCCATATCTAGAAGCCTGGTCTCTAATTTCTGAAACATGAGTCCTGGTTCCCTATACAGCCTGCTTTTTGTCTTTCTCTCTAACCAGTGGAAATATCTCTTCCCCATGAGATCTTACAGTGTGCTTGGCTACACCTCTCAAGTGCATTCAGGGATGCTCTGAATTCTTGCTTGACCTTGTCTTAGGCTGATATCCAGCAGTGTTGCCATGTGGTTATTTGCTGTTGTTAGGTGCCCTCCAGTCACGACTCATAGCGACCCTCATGGAGTTTTCAATGGCTGATTGTTTCGGCATTGCCTGCGGAGTGGATTGCCACATCCTTCTCCCATTGTGGTTATGTAAGTTGTTAAAATATCAAAAGCCTACTATGGTGGTTAATAAATAACTGTTTTTCTGAATCCCTAAGCAAACTGCACACCTCTCTTCCTAGTTGAACTGGCTCCCCTCTTCTCTGGGACCTCCTCAGTCTTCCTTGAGGTCTGACTATTAAACCTTAATACCTGGTGCAGAAAGGGCCCTCCCTTGCTGGGGACCCAGCTCTAGTCCTATGGCTGTTGTTTACTCTTACTGGGTGATGTCCATGTCATATGGGTTACTAGAGACTTTGAACCTCAGTCAAAATGTTGTGCGCTATTGTAGGTAAATGCCTATAGGATTCATTGGCCAGTTTGGCAAATGAGAGGGCACTAACCTGTATGCCCAGCTAGGGGGCCTCTCCTTGGAAAGGTGCTCTATTTTAGCAAGCTCCTTTCCAGTTTCTCTTGCCGCAGGGGAACTCTGAGCACATGAACCTGTCTTCATGCACTGCTGCTCATGCTTCCACCCCACTCCCTTCTTAGTCACAGTTTTGTGAGTCCTCATAACAGCTGTCATTGCTGATGCATCCACCCCCTGACACCCTCCTGCGCCTCCAATCAGGAGCAATGCTTGCTGCCTATTGCTGCTGCTCCCGGGCACCTCCAGCCATAGTCTCTTCATTCTTCTTGGGATGCAGCCCCTTAGGCTACTCCATCTCATTCTTTAACCACCCAGATTTCCTCTAGTGGCTGCGTACAGTGATTCAACATTGGGTTGGCAGCATTTATTCATACAGAAGCTCAACCCATTGCTGCTCCCTCTTAGGGCTGAGAGTCCCTCCTGATCTGTGCCCTCATCTCACTTCCTAAAAGGCAAAGAACATCTTCTTCTCCGTGTTCTGCTCTTGGAGGGTCCCCACAGCATGGTTTTGGGGCCCCGAGATTAGAGGTTTGTTAATGTCCGTGCACAAGCTTTTGCTCTCTGTGCTCCCACAAGGCCAAACCCAGGGGGTCAAGGGCCAAAACCTAGAGTAGAACCATTTCTCTTCTCTGGCCTCTGGGCAGCGGTGCTAAAACCAACTCATCCTGCTTGACAGATTCTCCCTTCTCTCTGCATAGATTATCTTCCAAGGGGGAATCCCACCGTCCTCCATTGCAGTTTGACGTCCAGAATGTTCTTTCTCAAACTCTCCCCAGTCTTTCAGAAAAAAGTCAGTTTCTCTCTGAATTGCCAGCACTGAGAACCAAAGTATTTTTCTCTAGAGAGTTCCTCATTCCCACATGAATCAGTCAGCACACGATCACCGGAGAAACAAAATCACCAGCCTCCCACAATTTCATTTAGATTCAACCAGGAATCCTCTCAGCACTTTTATACCTTACTTTAATGTTCTTGAGAGGTGGAAAGTGCCAGTTTTTCTTTACGGTTTCCTATATCATCTAGGGAGGACTAGGCACTGGGTAGACATTTAGTAGAACTTTGTTGTGTAAATGCATGATTGGATTCAGCTCTCTGACAGGCAGTATCAATGCAGCGTACACTTAGAAGCTTCTCATTTGGCTGGGTATTATGAAGCTTCGGGAATCTCATAAGACTCTGGAAATCATAAGAAAGGGTTCTGTATGAGCAAGTTGTTTTTTTTTTTTCTAAAGAAAGCATCTATATTTTTCCTCCCTGATTTTCAAATGAGTCTATGCCCCGCTACCTTCAAGGATCCCCTCACAGTAGATCTTGAGGGCTTGGAAAGGGTCCTTTTGCTCAGACAAGGATTTGTGATATTTAGTATCTCAATATCTGTCTGAGTCTGGAAAAACATGGGTGTGAATGAGAAGATAGAATCAAGTGGACTCTTATTCAAGAGCTCTCCAGAGTTGCGCTGCCTTAGAAGAAAGGACTCCTAATGCTCAGCTTACTTGCTGATCAGCTCTCTCCTGGCTTAGCCTGAGCTGTCTAATGTAGAATCGTCTTTGTGACTGCTCCCTCTGTCCACTTGGGAGTCCACTGACTCCTGTCCATTTCCAGCTCATTCTGTGTCCCTGCGATCAGTGCCACCAAGCATTTTCCAAACAGACATTTTGTACTTGCTGCTTAGATCAGCAGCATTCATCTGGCACTTAGTGGAAAGCTCCCTGACAGGTGGCTGAGTCCTTTTCTTCAGAATCACACCCAGAGGGTTCTCCTCAGAAAAGGTGAGTCATGTTAACGACAGCCTGGGTTGAAAGGGTACTGGAGGCTACTGTTGTGATGTTCTGCCATCTGAGAAGCAGGCTGCCCTGCAATTGTGCTGCCTTCACTTTGCTAGGATATCGTGGAAGTCAAGCACTGGGAGTGGGAACAGGGATGGGGTCTTCAACTGTGGAGCATTTATCAACCTATATAATCATCGTCATGTTTCCATGAATGCTAGCTTCCACAGCGTGTGAAGTATCTAGACCTGGCATCAGCCTATGCTTTCAAAGCAGCAGGTGGGAATCCACTTTTAGAGCAACTAAAACCAGCACTGCAGAAATGGGAGAAGGGTGTGGCAATCCACTCCCAAGGCAATCCCGAAACAGCCATTGAAAACCCTATGGGGGTCACTATGAGTCGGACATGACTCACAGCATAACAACAACAACTACAAAACCAGTATGAGCGTTCCAAACGCTTCACTTTGAAATAATCACAACTTTCTTCTTGAAAGACTACCTGTGACTCTTTAGGTATACACAGAGTTTGTACTGTTTCATTGTTTGTAGAAGGGGTAAATGGAAAAGGGAGGGAATAAAGAAAAGAGGCAGGAATTGTAGCCAAAGATTTTGGCAGGAGGGAGCCCTTCAATGGAGCCTCCCTACCTTTCTTTCAAGAGGATGCTATCAGGATCATAAATTACCAACCCTGAGGAATCGACTTGTCCCTTTAAGGCTATTAAAGGGACCAAGATGAGCTGGATTCCCAAAGGAGCTCTGAGGATTATTCTGCCAGGCGGAAGGTGGCGACCCATGGGGGGAAGAAAAATTGGCTCCTAGGATATCACCATGGAGCCTTCTGAAGTTAATCCCCAGACTGCTTTAAGCAGGAGGCTTTTCAGTTAGTAACGGTCAATTGGTTATTGCTTTTTCCTGATAACAGCAAGAGCTCTCAACAGCAGCCACTTATCCTAGGTGGGGAGACTGTGAAAGTTGGGAGCCTTGGACAAGGGCAGATGATAAGAGTATGGCACGGGTGGGCACCTGGTAGGGGGTCGAACAGATTTGGGGAATACAAATATCACCTGCACCACCAACAGAACTGCTTCTCAAAAACTAAGTCTGGGGAAGGAAGGTCAGGCCAGATCTCGTTTAGCAAAGGGCCTGCGGCTACAGCAGCAGATGCCACTCTTCAAAGGCAGGAGCTAATTTTCTCCCTGGATTAAGGAGAAGATTCGTGAGGTCAGTGGTGTGGGCTGTGCCACCCACTCGAAGGCTATCCAGGAAATATCAATCACGGCCAGGACCAAGAGTCCAATCTTAACCACTGGCAAATATCTATTTTAGGCTGACCCTAACCTCACTCGCTGGAGGCCGGAAAAGTGATTCAATGTGGCAGGGAACTTATAAAACTACTGGAGGGCAGTTTTTGAAAGTTAACTTTTTAAAACATGTCCTTGGCATATGAGCTCTGAGAGGGTACTGGGATTGTTTTCTGACTGGTAAAAAGCTTAGCAGGGGTCATGGTTGGGTGGATGACTTAGAGGCTTCATGGGCTAGCTGGTCATAACACCCTGGAGTGGGCAGGTCCTCAATGTCCTCAGACATGTCCCTCTCCCACCCAGCTGTCAGTTGTTGTTGTTGTTGTTAGGTGCCGTTGAGTCGGTATCTGACTCATAGCGACCCTCATAGGGTTATCAATGGCTGAGTGCTTCGGGATTGCCTTGGGAGTGGATTGCCAGGCCCTTCTCCCATTTTTGCGGTGCTGGGAATTGAACTCGGGGCCCCAGAGACTGCAGTGCAGCGCTCTACCCACTGAGCTAAATCCCAGCCCCCAGTCAGTATGTTCTTTCTAAATCAGCATAATAATGGATACCTTTTCTTATGACCCCAGGGCTCCCAGGGTCTCTCAATGATACATTCCTAGGTCCTCAGCATGTGCCTAACCAGGTGAATTATACTATGATGTTGTTGTAAGGTAACATGGAGTCAGTATCTGACTCATTGCGACCCAATGTACAACAGACGAAACACTATTGTCAGTGCTTCTCTGCTATTCATAGGGTTTTCAATGGCAGATTGTTTTTTGGGAGTGGGTTGCCGGGTCTTTCTTCCAAGCCTACAGCACCTGGTGTTCCTAGGCAGTCTCCCATTCAAGTACTAACCAGGCCCCACCCTGCTTAGCTTCAGAGATCTGATGGGATTGGACACCACAGGGCTACAGCTGCACGCAATTAGATTCCAGCTTTCTTTTCCAGCCTCACCTCCCATCGTTGTTTGCACTAAACACTCTGTACCAGCCACTAGAAAGCATCTGTCTGTGCTGTGCGTTTTCTTCTTTCATACACTTCCTCATGCTGGCCCCTCCAACCAGAATTTGAGGTCCCTCAACCTTGCTCTGGCAGGTGGAGGTACAAGAACCACCTCTAATGTAGCCTCCTTTGGACAAGTCTTCCTGGCAGGTCCCTCTTCCACCCTCCATTCAGCCAGGATCTTTTGTCTTCGCTGCCATTTTCCCAAAGCGTTTTTAATGCATTTCTTCTAGAACATAAGCCCATGCTACACAAACAATGTTATAACTTTTTGTTTACACGTCTGTCTTCTGCATCCACCCAGGAGGCAGGCGACCCTCTTCCACTCTTTGCTTTTCTTGCAGCTTCAGTGTAACCCCTGGTGGAGGTGCTCTGTAATTACTGGAAGAGAAAATCAATGAAAAGTTGAATGAATGCAGAAAGGAAGGGAGCAAGAAACAGATGTCTGGAATTGATAGTGAGGAAAGGGCTATGGAGGGCCATGCAGTTCCCTACCTCCATGCCTTTGTCCTGCGTCCAACCCTCTGCTGGCCATTTACACCTACTCGGTCCTTTACATTTCTGTTCTGTCAGGTCTTATTGACCTCGATGGCTGCCATCTGATGTTGACCCTGCATGACAAGAAGATCAACTCCTAATCTGCCAGAGCCCCAGTTTTTCTGGGACGTTTGCAAGCTCCTGACAGAGCCAGAGGACTGGAAAACTGTCAGCTCTCACTTGTCAGCTGTCTGAACAGCCAGTTGGAGGCTTAATTTGCACCTTGCAATCCCCTGGGGCTGTCCGGGCTCTGATTGCTGGTTTAGGCCCCTTCAGAGTCTGTCTGAAGGGATGAGTAAGATATTGGGGTGGAGGGTAAGGAATACCACCTCTATTCTTGCATCTCCAAAAAGCAGCTGGGGAGTAGGCATTCCGGGAGAGGGGCAGAGGCAGCAGATGAGGGCCGCACAGGCTGGGTTTCCATCACACATAAAATCAGAATGCTCATGGGGAAATCAAGGTGGGAAACATTTTTTAAAAGCACAAAGATGAGTCAGTGTAAACAGCGCCATCCAAAAGGCAGCAGCAGATCCACCCTGGGAGAAGCCACGCGCTCGACTCGACTTGAGTGATCATAAAAGAGGCAGCGGAAGCAAAGAGATCGCCCCCGTCTGCCGGGTTTCTATCGCTTAATCAAAGCTGACTCCAACTACTGCAGCTGCAAAAAAATGTTCCCAACCTTCCATTAATTTCCATACAATAACCCTCTAATGGGGGAGCCGTGCAGGGGAGGAGGGCGATCAATCTGGCCTAATGGCACACGGGAGACCCCGGCAAAATGCAAACTTGGAGCAATTTCATGGCAGGTGCAACCTTGGAAAGCATTACCATTTTTCTAAGTTAATTTGTTCCCTTGATATGTTTGAAATCCATATTTGTACTTTAAAGGTCCAAAATGCAAGATGATTAAAAAATATAACCGGATTTTTGTAAACCTTTCAGCAGCCGCAGGTGATGTATGAGCCGCCTGCACCCTTCCTCTCCCCTGGGAGCCGAGCCTGAGTTGCCGACTTTTTTCCTTAGCTGTCCTCTGAAGTGACTCTGGAGTCTCTGTGTTTGTTTACTACTTTCAGGTTCTCCCCTAGCTAGGGCGAGCTGGGGGCTGGGGTTTCACTCAGTTGGTAGAGCACATGGTCTGCACTTTCAAAGGGTCTGTGTTCAACCCTAGCACTGGAAAAGTGGGAGAAGGACATGGCAGCCCACTCCCAAAACAATCCCACAACAGTCAGCCATCAGAGCTCTTATAAATAGCAGCGAAGCAGTGACATAGTGCTGGGCATGGCACAGTGTTGTTGTTGTTACGTGCCATCTAGTCGATATCCGACTCATAGCGACCCTATGTACAACAGGGGAAACACTATTGTCAGTGCTTCTCTGCTATTCATAGGGTTTTCAATGGCAGATTGTTTTTTGGGAGTGGGTTGCCGGGTCTTTCTCCCAAGCCTATAGCACCTGGTGTTCCCAGGCGGTCTCCCATCCAAGGACTAACCAGGCCTGATCCTGCTTAGCTTCTGAGATCTGATGGGATCGGATGCCACAGGGCTATGGCTGCAGGCAGAAGTCATGTTGTTGTTGTTGTCAGGTGCCGTCGAGTCAGTATGGGACTCATAGCGACCCTCATAGGGTTTTCAATGGCTGACTGTTTCGGGATTGCCTTGGGAGTGGATTACCAGGTCCTTCTCCCATTTTTGTGGTGCTGGGAATTGAACTCAGGTCCTCAGAGACTGCAGTGCAGCGCTCTATCAACTGAGCTAAATCCCAGCCCAGAAGTCATGTAGTCTAGCCCTCTTTATGGAACATGCCAATGACTTCCTTCATACCCTTCTATTTTTATCTGAGGAAATATAACCAGAAAGGTCCCTTTATGGACTCTTGAGGACGCCTTTTCCCAGTCTGCCAGTGGCTGTTCTCATTCTACAGGCAGAAGTGCAAGGGACGCCCGGTCATCTCGCATTTGTCGGGCATTTGCACAGCCAGAGCATCACAAGTCCTGGCCTTTAGAAATAAGATGGCATCTCCTTCCTCCTGGCTTTAAGGTTTATGATTTAATCCCAAAACCTTACAAGAAATATATTTGGCATCATATTCAAAGATTGTTGTTGTTAGGTGCCGTCAAGTCAGTATCTGACTCATAGCAACCCTGCATACAACAAGTGAAACACTATTGTCAGTGCTTCTCTGTCATTCACAGGGTTTTCAATGGCTGATTGGTTTTTGGGAGTGGGTTGCTGGGTCCGTCTCCCAAGCCTACAGCACCTGGTATTCCCAGGGGTTCTCCCATCCAAGTAACAACCAGGCCCGACTGTGCTTAGCTTCCGAGATCTGATGAGATCGGATGCTACAGGGCTACGGCTGCAGGCCCACTTGAAGATTAGAGGTAACTTCTCAAGGATCTGGCTCTGAAGCTTGTCAGTACTGTCTGGAGTTCAAGGGTATAGCACTGCTTCACTCCATTAAGTGTTATGGAAGGGTTGCTTTTGAGAGAAACACAGATCTCCTAGGGCCAGAAGTTAGAATACATTTTTTTCCCCCGAGTCACCACTAATTAGCACTCTGGGATTTTTAATTCCTTGCTCAGAAAGAGGAAATGAGCATTTGTCATGTATTCAGGAAACACTCTTTGCTACCCTGCATCCATACCACCCCAACACATTAATGCAGCACACATAAAATGTCTCTGGTAAGCCTCCAACCCCAGAGAGCAGAGTCTGAACAAGGAACCCAGTGGTTGGGCTCTGAGCTCTATTGCTGGATTCATGCTCTGGCCGTACCTCTCACAGGTGGCTGCCAGCCAGTGACTGAGGTTGGCGCTGGTACTAAGTCAGGCTCTGAGAGTCTTCTGATCTTGTCTTGATGACTCCTGATGGCCCCACTGAGCCATCCTGAGACTTCGTGGAGGTCCAGTACATTTCTAACCAATTTTCCTTCTGGTCTCCTGCCTTTGGAGGACTCAAGCTTGCATCATGGATTGATGAGTCTCTCAATTTCTCCAGCTAGCTGGCAACTTTCTTGCTTGCATTTCTACTAATAAAATTTCATGACCACATCTCACCTTGAGGTCTGCTTCTCAAAGGACCTAGAATGACAGGCATAGTCTTGTTGTTGTTATTAGGTGCCATCGAGTCATCCTAGCAACCCTCATAGGGTTTTCAATGGCTGATTGTTTCGGGATTGCCTCGGGATTGCCATGTCCTTTTCCCATTTTTGCTGGTCTGGGACTCTAACTCAGGACCTCAGAGAGTGCAGAGCAGTGCTCTACCAACTGAGCTAAATCCCAGCCGGAATAGTCCTAGGCGCTAAAGACCTGTGTGTCCTAGAAGATGAGACTTCGGTTGGTTCAATTCTCTTGGCCTCCAGGAGTTCAAATAGCCAATGTTCATGTTGCTTTTAGAGGTTACGGCCTGAAATGTGAAACACAGACCAAAGAATCTGTTGAATTCCTGGATTTTTCTCTCTGTTTGGGAACCTTCCAGCTGTGCAGAATTCACTGATTCCAGAAATGTTTTGCCTTTCTGCTTCTCGCTGTGCAATCTGTGTACAGCACTCTAGGTAACAGGAGTTGACATTTATTGTCCAACCTGCCTCCTGAATCACTCTGAGGGAGACCATAAATGTCTCAGATGTGATTCCATACAGAGCCTTAAAATGGCAATATTATCTAGATGTGCAATTACAATTCTCCTACTCATTTCAAAGATTACAAGTGCTGCAAAGAGACTGCAACCTTCTTGGTAAAGTGGGGTGAACGGAAATTTCAGACAAGCACTATCGGGCCATGGAAACATTATCCTGGGTCAGCTTCTCTGACTCTTCCCTACACCAAGAGTTGAAATAACCTGGACAGACTCCAGTAGCTATAGGAGGCCCTCCATCCGGGGCAGTTGGCTATATACAAGTTTTAATGCTATCATTTAACCTGTTGCATATCATATTTAAGCAAATTTTGGTTCATATGCTACAGGAGAAATGTAAGATTACTTTCAGTTCTTCTCTCTACCTCTTTTTAATATTCTGGCACTCATGACCAGGGCTGGGATTTAGCTCAGTTGGTAGAGCGCTGCTCTGCAGTCTCTGAGGTCTGGAGTTCGATTCCCAGGACCGCAAAAATGGGAGAAGGACATGGCAATCCACTCCTGAGGCAATCCCAAAACAATCAGCCTTTGAAAACCCCATGAGGGTTGCTATGAGGCAGACAGGACTCTATGGCACCTACAAAAACAATTCATTACCATATGCACAAAAGAAAAGATATGTAAATAGAGCTGTGTTCCCCAATTTCTCTATTTTTCTTTTACTCCTTTTCCTAGAAAAAAAAATATTTGGGGGGAGAGCAGGTAGTATTTTACTTTATAGCAGATGCTATAATTTGATTAGTATACTCAGAAACATTTTAGCCATGTATGCCTTCTTCCATTCTTCTGGATAGAATGCTGACATAGTTTACTTCTTTATTCAATGAAAGAATTTAAAATGATTTTGTTTTTTCTTATTATCAAAATATTACACATTTTCTGGGTTCTAAAACATTAACAGAAAGTAACATTATTGGACCATTGTGATGGTTTTGAATGTAATTTCAGTGCCTTCTGAAGGTCCATAAAGGTCCGTAAAGACTTAGTCTCTACGGTAGAAGTGTTGAGAGGTGTTGTAGACCTTTAAGAGGAGAGGCATAGAGGGAGGCTCTTAGGTCTTTAGGGGCGTGACTTTGAAGGGGATATGAAAGACCATCTCTTCTTCTGTTTCTCTCTGCTCCAGTTTGAGATGAGACCACTTGTTCTAAAATGTTCTCTCTCCATTGCCCTTCGCCACCCTTACCAGAAACTAAAATAATGGGGCCATCCAGTGTGAGACTAGAACTGCCAAAACTATAAGATAAATAAGCCTTTTCTCTTTATAAAGTTTGTTGCCTCAGGCATTTTGTTGTAGGAATGTAAAGCTGACTAATATGCTTACTCTGAGTGAAAGAATAGGAACTATTATTCTCTAAGTTTATTTATCTAGAGGGAAGAGCTGAGATCTCATGCACTCATTTGTTCTTCCTTTCATAAGTATTTGTTTAAATTTAATTCAACAAATGTTTATTGGGTACCTGCCATATGCTAAGTACCAGGGATGCTGGAAGAAACAAAATGGACAAAATGTTTACCTTCATTGAAGTGTATTCTAGTAGAGAAGACAGACAAGGAACAAGCAAATATATGATTGGGTGAATCTAACATTTCTGATGGATTGACTATGGCAATATTAGAGAAAGAGCAATGGAAGAGGCGTGCAGAGAATTTAGACGGCACCTAACAACAACAACAACAACAAATATATAGAATAGGAAAACATGGCGGAGGCAGGTTTGGTGGTAGGCAGACCAAGAGGTGGGTCAAGAACTATATTTTGACACATTAATTGTGAGATGCCTATGAGAAATCTTGGTAGAGATTTAATGGAGGAAGCTGGATGTATAATTATAGGGTTAAAATGTAGATTAGGATTGAGGATATGAGTTTAGGATGGTACTTAAAGCTACGGGGCTAGATGAGAATTTTGGCAGGATGTTATTGGAGAAGGTAAATATTCTAGAAGCTAAATTCTGGGCTCTCTAACATCCAGGAATCAGGCAGAGAGAGCATATTTATCAGAGGAGGTACTTAATATATGCTAGATACTACAGTAAGTGCTCGAGATACAAAGAAGGAAAGACATTAGCTGTAAGGTCTTTGAGGGCAAGTTGTTGTTAGGTGCTGTCGAGTTAGTATCCGACTCACAGTGACCCTACATACAACAGGAGAAACACTATTATCAGTGCTTCTCTGCTGTTCATAGGGTTTTCAATGGTGGATTGTTTTTTGGGAGTGGGTTGTCTAGTCCTTCTCCCAAGCCTACAGCACCTGGTGTTCCCAGGCAGTCTTCCATCCAAGTATTAAGCAGATCTGACCCTGCTTAGCTTCCAAGATCTGACAGGATCCAACACCACAGGGCTATGGCTGAGGGCAGGAGGTATGTTTTATTCACCTCAGGTTCCCAGAATGTGGCACAAATGAGCCACATCGGACATTGTTTAACAACAATAACAAAATTTAATGGAGGGACCATGAAATGCCCAAGGATGAACCAAGGATTCTGATTAATCCAACTCAACAGTGTGAGATCTTATCAGAAAGATTAAAGTCTATAGGCCAGGAGGGTAGGCAAAGTAGCCATTACAATACAGCATGATTGTTTCTCAGATGAAATTTTGTGCAAAATTTGTATAGCTACATCTAACAAGAGACATCAGCATGGAGATGAATGATGAAGAGAAGAATGGATGGAGTCCCATCAGACAGGGAAAGTTGAGGGAGGGCATCTGCCAAGCAATTGAGTCCAAAAACTTTGTGGTACAATTTAGTGACACCATTGCTTAAGTGGAACAGAATTCTCTACAACAAATTCCCTGTATTTCTCAATTCTGACTTCATGCTTAGTTAGTTTTCCACTGCAGATATGTTTGTCTACTTTTAAAATTGATTTAAAGATAATTTTATTTACTGCCTCCTTTATGCAGTGCAATTCTATCTGCTCTCAAGGAGTTTTCAAACAATTGAATGAGAAGCAGATGTTGACAGCCAACTATAAGCCAAGCCGAGATTGAAAAAAAAAAGAACTTCAAAACAGAGGTGTGAAGATGTGTTACAGCTTCATAACAAATGAAGAAATGATTCTGGTCAAGGATCAGGGAAGGAAATTTATAGAGAAGGGAGTGAAATGTATTTCAGGTTCAGGAAACCACCCAAGCAGGCATAAATGTAATCAAGTGTTCCATGTGGGAGGAGCTGTGAGGTTCAACCATCAATGTTTAGATGGATGCTCCAGGCCATTAGCTAAAATGTTTGCAGAGGAGGCACAGCGGGCGTAGGGCGCCATGCTGGTGAGTTAGGACTTCACTTTGTAGGCAATGGGGATACTCTTATGCATAAGAGAGAGAACTTTAGGGCAGTCTGTCAAATATCAAATTTGTAGTAGGAGAAAACCCAGATAAAGGTGGAAATTTTTCTTGTTCATAAAGGGAAAAGTGAGAGTATTACATCCTACTTTTCTACTGGGAAGGGTTTTTATAAATCATAATCACATCTTTTGAAGTCCCATTAAGTCTTGCTCTAGCCCATTAGTTTGGGAATGTTCAGCTGACAGTGTTATTCATATGACCCTATAAGGCATAGTGTGCTGAGAACATGGTGGTGCTGTCTGCGATGTTCCCCTACCCAAGACAGAAAATTGAACCCTTAACCTCAGCATAGGACTCTTGAATAAATACGGTGAATTAATGATACTTTTTAGTGTATCATTAATTCAAACCCAGGGCCTCATGCTTGCTAAGCAATCACTCTACCACTGAGCTATATACACATCTCCTTAATGACACATTTCTCTCTTCTCCTTGAGTTTCCATGGAATAACAGTAAAGAAAAAAAAAAAAAAA